>QGOH01004098.1:0-25107 GCA_003313155.1 Boletus sp. MG95
ATCAACAGCCTTGGAAATGGTGGCTTCTTTGTCACTATGCCGACTATCGTGGAGACATCTACGATTCAAACACGAGGGTCATGTTCGCGATGGTTGTCATGTCTCGGTTAGTCGGACACACCATGGTGCACATCATGCGGAGACGTCTTCGATCCACGGGTCTGGCTGGATTCCCGAGTCATACGGCGGAAGTGATGCAGGTCAGACAGCATACTTGCGATGTACTATGCTGGTTCAATCTCTTTGGGCAGCCTCCTATTGGTCCTAGGTTCTCGGCATCTTTTGAGCAGGCGGTTTTTTGCTTTTGCCTGATTCTCATGGTCGCCGTCGCAATGAATGGTAACTCGTGCAGCTTAAATACATCTTCCGTGGTCTCGCAGGCTTTGTGAGAAAATATGTTCTCCCATCGGTGTTTAGTGTTCTGTTATAGTGTTCGACGAGTCACTCCGTAGGCAGATGTACATCATATGCGTAGGGAACCTACAACGGTAAATTTACAGTACTCTGAAGTGTATAAAAGGGAGACCGGATAAGAAGACCAACAATCGCATTCTGTGTCATCTATGCATGATCCGACCTTTGTCTTGAAGGGGAAAACAGTCCCCCGACGACACTTGACATCGTCTCGGTAATCTGACGCTGTTGCATCTGGGTGTGTTTCACGAGGAACAACCGAACGTTGGTAGAGTTCCAAATTCCTAGAGGTGACATCCCATGTACGTAGATCTCTCCCCAGATCAACGAAGTGAGCCAGACGATGGAAGCGTCCGACCACTGATGGAACAATTAGTGATATAGATTGCGTAGATAACGTACAGACCATAAATCTCCGAGGATACACTTGAGGCCTCGGTGGAAGGACGTCTACAAGGGTCACGCTCTGCAGGAAATCTGTGATTGCACCAGCAGTATTCGCCTTTTGACGACCTGCTTGGAGATTTTGGACCTTGGGAAGGAGCTCTGAGATGACCAACATCACGGTGTCGAGAGGAAGGCTGTTACGGGCGTTAGCTTGGGAAGCAACTTTCAAGGAGATGAAACGCTTACCCTTGCTGCCAGGAAGTCACCTGGGCGCGAATGTATTTAGTGCCGATTGCGTGTTATCATGAGCAGACTCACCCATTCCTGAGTGGGTACAAAGCCGTTCCGTCCAATTCCGGCACTTGCAATTCTCTCAGCGCTGCTATTTGCGTCCAGTGAGAGCGATCTCCTTTCCCTCATTTTGCCCCTAACCTTCCCAGAAGTCGGGGTACCAGGAGCGCTCTCGGAACTCTGCGGAGCAATTGGACGTGAGACGGCGGGTCCTTCCTCGTCCTCCATATCCGGATCACGCGACGACTCTGCGTCCCGATCAAAAGTACCATCCTGTTGCTGCAACAATCGAAGCTTTTCTGCATGCAGGTCTCCACTCTCGAGGTCGTCTTCCTGGAGACCAGGCCCTTTCCTGTTGCGCCCCGGTTGAGCGGCTTGTTCCTCTCTGGCAAGCTCGACACGCTTGATCTCGCGCAGTGCTCGAGCCAGAGTGAAGGTGCCAAGGTCTTGGAATATGTTGTGTGCAGTGAGGATCCCATACAACAAGTTAGGATTTTCGGACAGATGGTGAAAAATCACTGAGTTAAATGCCTCAAGCCTAAAATCATTAGTGAGCGAGCTTCATGAGATTCAACATGGGCACTCACATGAAAAAGAGAAGCCTAGGGTGACTCTCGTCAGAAAGGAGAAAACGTGGGTTTGAAAATGAGTTGAACATCTGAATGAGCCGTGTCGACGAGACAACCGAAAGGTTCTTGAAGTATGGTGCAGCATTCGAGAGAGCAATGATAAGGGCAGGGTATAATGAATTGAGCGTTCCAGATGTCGTAGCTATCATCGAATATATTGCCTGAATTACTTTCAGTGACTGCAATGAATTCTCAACGTGATAATGCAATTACCCACCGTAATCATGAAATCGGCAGCTGTTCCAGGCGTTGCCCATTTTGCAGGTATGGATACCCTGATAGGGGTAGAAAGCTTTTCGCCGAACGCAGGTTCGGTCGACAAGGTCTGGATGATATAAGTCAACGCACGACAGAGACCATGTTGCTCTAGACAGCACAATGAACACGAATCTGATGTAAGGATGATCTTTTCAGAGACGCACGAGGTTTGTCTTTGATATCTAAACCATAACACAAAAGGTACGCCAACACGTCCGTTGCCTTTTCGGAGTCCAAAATATATGCACGGAATTTCTGAAAAGTGGTGAAATGAGCAAATGCGAGAGTAAAGTTGGAGGAATCTAACCTTGTTTAACTCGATCATTTTCCAAAATAGGATGACTACGCGCAGTGAGAATTCGGTCATGACTTGTGATGGAACAAACCACATACTGGATTCTGGCACGTACGGTACGGACTTTCTAGAACCCGGAAGTAAGTTGTTTGCGACGGCGAGTTGTTGCTCCAAGATATTCATGATTCCATCCAATATGAAAGCAAAGTCTTGTGTACGATGCTTATTGAGAGTTAACCCACTTTCCACATATAGATAAACAGTGACTTGCCAACTTCGCCAAGAAATACCGGAACGCATTTGTTTTGCTCGTCGGTGCGGAAGTCACGGTCTCTCCGACTCCTGCTGAAGCGTCGCGGGCGGGACCACTCTGAAAGTCAAGCAAAACACAAAGGACCTGCAGACACATGCCCACGAGAGCAGTTCTGGGGTCCTCCCCTTTAAATACAAGGTGATTGTACGGAACTTTGCCTGCCATGCTTGCGATGGTGACGGTTGTCGTTTTCGAGGAGTTTACGACTGTGTTGAGCAAGGAGCACAACAGCGTTAATACATCCCGGCGAGGGGTTTTGCGGACCACGTGAAGAGTGTAGAAGGATGGTTTGCTGAACAGCGACCCAGGAGAAACATACATTTGACGCGATAATAGCACGAGGAACAGGCGCAAAACCTCGGTTTTATTCGAATCATATTGGGTGCTCGGGCCTGGATCGGTGGTGGTACCGACACCTTTCTCCCTATGATCAAGTCGTCACAGGCGGATTGATTGCAGTAACTCGACGAACGCACCAAATAACATAATTGATCTTGTAATGGTCGACTTGTATCTTGGTAGGCAGGGTGAACCCACAACAAAATAGAAGGTCGTTAATACAACTAAACAGTTTTTCGCCGAGAGATGGCAGAAGTATTTTCTCCGGCCGCGGTTTAGATCCCGAACCTTGATAGATCGGCTTGGCCGTAGCGCCGCGTTCACTTCCGTCGTCGTCGTCGTCGTCGTCTTCGATCACGAAGTGAGGTGCTTCTTCAGCGTGAGGTTGATCCTCGTTGTCCGCTTCTACTATTTTCCACAATACTTCCAGCTCGAATGCATTCGATTCGCCCTCGACTTCGAAGATGACGGGAAGTACTCTTTGCAGGACACGGATAGTATTCAAAACCTCTTTCGTGGTATTCCGTTCTGTTGTGGCGGATTTGATGAGGGATGTCGCATATGAAGCCACGGAGCCACCGATTGTGGACGGAAACGTATGGTCAGAAACCAAATTGAATAACCGTGATGTGAGAACTCGTATCAAGGTAGCGACGTTTTCGGGTGCGTCCAACATCGCACGACGAACTAATCATGATTTGAGTGTTGTGGTATGCAGAGTGTACGGCAGTCTCTACGTACTATCGTGCGGCGAAATGAGCGAGAACACATCCGAGGGTGTGTCAAACAAGACAAAGTACTGTAACCTTTGAGTGAAGCACTCAGATAGAGTGCGCGAGAAGATGACGAACCTGATCCCAGTAGTTATCACTCTCAGCAATGTTCTATGCCAGGGCAGTGACGAATATGACTGGCACGTCATCATTTGAACTGTAGACAACACGTACCCTAGTGGATGTTAGCTTGGAGATTCCCCCGGGATGACTGCGGAATGCTAATTTGGCTTCATCTGACAGAAGACCCAAAGGCGCGGTGAGTTTCCGCGGGAGGTTTGCAAACATGGAGGAAGGGTTGAAGTTGGGTATGTAGTGAACGAGAGAGTGCCGCCGGATATTTTTCGCAGGGAGCAAGTACACTTTCCGATAGTAGAATACATGTTTACTGCTTCCCCGTCAGTATTCAATATTCAATATTCAATCATGACTTCCTCCCCGCCCTTATACACCTCGTCACCGATGACATTGCCAAGGGTCGTCCTACCAATCAAGCGTTGGATAACTGGATATTCACCATGCAAACTAACGGAAGACCATAATACGCCTTGACACCATGCTTTGAGCGACCAAAGGGCGTCGTCGAACTCCATCGAGAACAATCGGAGAGACTGACACTCACGATTGTCAGCCCCAGCGGGCATTGAGGCAAGTGATGCTGGAGTCAAGCGGATTACGATTATTCCCGGACCGGCCGCTCCGGGGTGACACAAGTGAACGGTCACATCAGTCCCAACGAGCGTTAAATAGTGCGAGGAGGAAGGATACGTGCCACTGCGACATGAGCGCTGAGATCGTTCCTTCGGCTGGTGTCTGGATAGAAACACCTCTGATCTACTCGCCTCACATATCCGATCGTCTGGGTTGCTCAGCTTATTTGAAACTTGAGGTGAGGACAAGGTACTCTTGACCCCGACGGAACTCTGTAAAGCTCACCTCAGTCCCATCACTCGTGGAAACCGGAAACTCTTTCACAGAACCTCCAGCCATCTCAGTCGTTCAAGTATCGGGGTATTTCGCTCCAACTCCAAGAGTACAAAGCACAGTATGGTCCCGCTTTGCATGTTTTCATCGCGTCAGCAGGAAATGGTGGCTTTGCTGCCGCAGTCGCTGCGCGGACACTTGGAGTCAGATGCACGGTCTATCTTCCCGTCGTTGTAGCCAAGGACACCCAGGACATGCTTCGAAGACAGGGCGCAAATGTGGTCTTAGTTGGCCAAATCTATTCTGACGCGTTCAAGGCCATGTACCAAGCTGCCGAGAAAGATCCTAATGTGTGCGTCGGTTGTCCATCCACTGGTACGGGGCAAGTTTGTCAATCAAATCTTTATCTAGCGTCGTGCTTTCTTCGTACGACGACCCAGTTCTTTGGAAAGGTCACTCCTCGATGGTGAAAGAAATGAAATCCCAGCTACATCACCCACCAGACGCAATATTCTGCTCGGTCGGTGGTGGTGGTCTAATCGGAGGCATACTCCTCGGGTGCCAATTGGTTGCCTGGGAAAACGGTTCGTTTGCGAGCCAATCCCACCAACGGCACAAGAACTCAGTTAGATTGCAGTCCCGGTCGTCGCCCTAGAGACTCATGGGTCTAATTGTTTCTACCATGCGGGCTCGCTCAATACACAAGGGTTCAGTTCAAAAATACCGTCCCTTCCAACTAATATACCCCCTGAGGCACCTTATACCGTGCAGATAAGCGAGGAATACCAAGTTGCGGTTCCTTATATGCATGCGTTGTCCTCACGCGCCGCTTCATTAGGAGCGACCTCGCCCGCACCTGGGGTGGTACGCATGGCTCTGAACCATGCTGGCGGAGTAAAATATGTATGTATACCCGATGAGTTAGCAATGTTTTCAGCGCAAGGATTTGCAGGTGAACCGTCTGGATGATCATTTGAGCTCGGTCTCACCGGCTGGTGTAGATGAACACAAATTTCTAGTCGAGCTCGCCTGTTCGACAACCATGTCTCCTGCCTACAGTCATGAGTTGTTCTGGCGTATCCTGGACCCGATGTCAGAGCTTTCTGCCGAAGAAAAACAAAGGAAGACTGTCATCTTCGTTGTTTGCGGTGGCGTGAAAGTTACATCCGATGAACTCTCAGAGTATGCTCAGATCCTGGACCGAGCTGGGGAGGTGGAAAGAGAGTGGAAGGTTGTATGCAATGGAAAAGAGATCTGCATTCAGAAATGACGTAAGGAACTAGGAGAGTGTATCAACCGGTGGTGTTGTCGAGTGACCATGGTAAAGTGATTGAGTTGTGTTAGAAAAGGTGTTACACGGTTACTGTTCGATCAGCAATTCTGACGGACAGGACGATGTCGAAGGTGTATGGAGAGCTAACTTCACCACCACGATTTAAACCACCCTTGCGATGGTTGTGTAGGTGCAGCTTGTTCCGGAGCATCCCTTTCCCGCTGCATCCTCCTTGCGAGTTTTTCTGCTTTGATTCGTGTCAACTCACTGCGTATGGCCTCCTGATCAGTGAGGAGGCGCTGGTGGACACGCATGAGATATGACTGTACGAGGAAACCCGGTCACACATACACGATTGGTTTCATCGACACGGGGAAATAGACGTTCCTTGTACTACCGCGACAAAGAAAAGAAAGTGTTACTGGTCAGTTGTGGATACAGGCGCATTGAGGGCGTACCGGAAGGACGTTGTCGTGGTACCATTGTGGGTCACCAAAGTGCAACAGGGCAAAGACTGGCACAAAGAGATATAGCCCAAATTTGAATACCTCCAAGTTTGGCCCCGCCATGGTACTGGTATTTTACTTGAGTACTTGCCGTATACAGGGAAATTCGAGTACATACTCGGTCAACGGAATAAGTCACGTGCCTGCAGTCCTGCCTTGTACCTCCTTATCTCAGTTTTTTGATATCCTTTGGGGTAGATTTTGCGCTCGTCCGGGTCCCCTCGCCCCTCGTCCTGCCAGTGTCGCGGTTCGGGTGAATTCATGTCCCGTGGCGTCCGGTCGACCACCGACAGACATGGATCTCCTCTCTACTATATTGTTCTTCTCACGACTCAGGACGAGTGCCAGGTTGCATGCATGCATGCATGAATGAACTTCATTTGGAGAAATACACTTCCTGATAAGCCCAGGTGGGATCCCCTCGCTAACTCAAGGAGAAAGGAGACGAAAGCAGGCGATACCGAAATGCCATCACGGAGAAGCTCAGCATGTGCTCAAGAAAGCAACTTTTGCTTTGGAACACAAGCCACGCATCAAAGTTTTATTTGTACACTTCGTACAACTCGTTACACATTTCCACGATTCATCCGGTGGGTTAACCTTAACATTCATATTCGCCCATCTAGTTCACGTATTGTTCTACCATCTAGCATGGTTTGGCGAATGTGCCCGAAGGCTGTGATCCGGAGCCGTGATCCAACTGACCAATGTTGGTCTTGCTGTGGTACCCTTTACCCAAGATATCGAGCCCGTGTGCTGATGAAGCACGCTCGGTAAGATCTTCGGTCACCTCAACCTAGGAAAGTTCCGGGTCAGTAATGCCAGCTTTGATTCCCAAGTACACGCACGATATCGGCCAGAAGGCGATCAATGAGCTATCATGAACGATAAGTACCATCATTGAGGCGTACAGAAACAAAAACTCGCCGCCTCCGTGCAGGTTTCCCTGACAACCACTCGCAAAATCTGGACGCTCTCCAAGTTCGGAGGAAGCTCGTAATTGGGTACAATCCATCCCTTAGCTCGCAGTAAGGTTTGGATCCATCTCTGCTCGATCTCGGGATATTGCTCCTGGAAGCTGTCTGAAAAGCGGAACGACACTACAGGCAGCCCTTCCAGATAGGTCTGCGATGGACTCGTTTGAATGATGGTGTAATATGATGATCCGAAACATACCTCTGGATCTCCGTCGTCGAGGGCAGAGCTTGATTTGGGCCGATGGATGTCGCTCAGAACGGTGTACCATCCTGTGCGTTCCAGGGCGCGACTCAAGAGTCGTGCATTTTTCAGGTCGTCGAGAGCAACTGCGCGGTAGCCCTCGTAACCGAGATGCAACAAGCTAAAGTACTGAGCAATGATGGGTGCTGCTGGTCGAGAAAAGTTGAGTGAGAATGAATATTCGACGGATCCTAAGTAATGAAGTTCAAAGATGAGGTCCTTCGGAAGGTATTCCTTCGACCGCCATACAACCCAGCCGACACCGACATATGCGAGACCAAACTTGTGACCGGAGGTGTTGATGGAGACGACACGGGGAATCCTGAAATCCCACAGAAGCTTTGAGTGAACAAACGGGGCAAAAAATGCGCCAGACGCTCCATCGACTACGTGGCAACTTCAGTCAAGGGGAGCTGTGACGCAACCGGTGATCGCACCATGGATAGGGACAGAGTGACCGGTCTGTCTCTCGTATTCGTCAAGGAGGTCTGCCATCTCTTTGACTGGCTCATAATGACCAGTGTAGGTACTTCCAAGAATGACGTATATGCCAATAGTGTTTTCGTCCACGAACTCCATCGCTTTCTTAGGATCCAACCTATATTTGCTCTCGACGCTGACTGGGACCAGTCGACATTCGACGTCGAAGTAGCGAGCAAATTTCTCGAGGGCAACTTGGGCATTCGCGCCCATAACAATGTTAGGACCAGGTTCATGAATGGATTTGCCGGCAGCCTTTTGACGTTCCTGCCAGATGCGTTTCATGGCAAGACCACCGAGTTGAATAGCCTCAGAAGAGCCTGTAGTGGCGGTGCCGATCGCTTGTTTAGAAGAAGGCGCATGCCAAAGATCGGCAAGGATGGAGACACATCGGGTGTGGATGATCTCTGACAACGACACATTGGCACTGGATCTGATCATCGAGAAGATACCTACGCGTCGCGGGATACTCATCCTGATCGATCAAGTTCTTGGACATGTTCTCTATCATAAGTTTGTTGGCAGCCTCGGGCATCCAAGTTTGCACGAACGAGGCGAGGCTGTGAAGTGGTGAGAAGGTCTAAGAGGCATCAGAGACTGAGAATACTGACTTGAGAGTTGGGTGACCGTCAGTGCTCAATTCATCGTGAATGAGCTGGTATGCGGTCTCGGCGGCCGTACCTTTCAAAGGTATGTGGTACTTTGGAAGGGACTCTGTTCCATAACGAGCACCATAGGGATGGGGGAGCGTATCGACGGCATCTGCGTTCAGGTAAGAACGAGACTTCTTGTCCTGTTGGATATGATGATGAGCACGATCACAGTGAATGGAACAGACATACCTTGGACTGGCGAATGAGTCGTTCAGGGTCGATGTGCTGGATGAGAAGCGATGAGTGGGGGGCAGGAGAGGATGATGTGAGGATGTACCTTTGAGAGAGGCATGGCGATAAGGACTCGAGCCCTCCGATTCAGCTGTCATTTTATACGTCGAGCAGGAATACTTGAAATTGACGGCGCCTGCTTACGTAATTGGACATCATGCTGGTCTCACGCCAGCCCGGGACGCAGCGCATGGCCGTTCGCCGCAGCACGCAGGGTGAACGTGGTATCCTTGGAGACCCAATCTTCTTTTTCTGATCGGTATGTACTGGTCATTTTGGATGTCGCTCGGGCAACCAGGAGACTGGCCCGCGAAATGGTCTAGTGAATCAGTCCTTGAGCCTTTTCGATTTGTAATGTCACTAGTACGATGCCGGAGAAATATTCTATGAAAACGTTGCCACACGCACGCGCCACGGTCGTACGGTAATCACTTGGCTAAGCTTAGCACGCTCCAACGTCAAATGGAACCCATGTAGGTGAATTCTTTCATCATCTCGAGTCAAGTCGTTCACGTTCTACAGCGAAGCTCCGTCGTTACCTCGAAAGCGGCACTCGAGTGTGCTGCTGCCCCCAACGGCCAACTCGCCTTGCTTCGTCATCGATGCCAAAAACCATTCTTACAAGCACCAATACTCTAACATCTATTTCACTAGACTTGCAATGTTAAAGAAACCTGTACTTGAGCGCGCAAACGCGAGGTGGAAAGACCTTGATGGCAGGTGGCTCGCTGTCGCAGAACAACGAGTATACTCACGGAACTACACCAGGAAGCCCCGTGTACGTCCCAAGGGTACTGGACGTCGTCAAGTCTCAGCTTTGCTGGATATTAGGCACAGTTTATATGGACATGCCACTCAAGCCCAATGTCCTTGAAGATTTGGGTCGAGATGTGAGTGCGCATTTCAATCTTACTCTCCGCTTACTCAGTGTATCGAAGCACTCGTTACCTCCGCCGCGATCCAGAGAAAAAATTTATTCAGATCAAGACAGCGTTATGCTGGAGGATGAGTCCGGCCGTATCAAGCTTGTAGGCCAGAAGCTCATTTCGACGCATCTGGTTACTGGCGTTATTATTGCTGCGCTTGGCATGGAAACTCCAGGCGGAGAATTTGAAGTCATTGACACATGCTCCGCTGACTTTGCACCATTTGGGGAACAGCACAACGCTGGCAACAATAGCATGGACGTGGA
The DNA here is from genome assembly GCA_003313155.1 of Boletus sp. MG95. Taxonomy (NCBI): domain Eukaryota; kingdom Fungi; phylum Basidiomycota; class Agaricomycetes; order Boletales; family Boletaceae; genus Boletus; species Boletus sp. MG95. Next base: position 10,177 of record QGOH01004098.1, read on the forward strand.
TAGGCAGGTCTGTTCCTGGACAATCTCATTCACGCTCTTAACGCATTGATGGGCAGTAGTACTGCACAACTGGACGAGTACCTAGCTGTCGTGTCAGGGTTATCTATCGGAACAGAGTCCCAGGCAGACGCTCAGATTCAAATGTTGGTGGAGTATCTATCTGGAGAAGTGGGTGGGCACGACGATCAGACAATCGCATCACAAATCACGCGCCTCATTATAGCAGGAAACTCACTCTTGTCTGTCGCTAACATTGAGAATAGCACCGAAGAGGATGAAAAGAAGCCAGTAAGGTCACTACCATCAAATCACGCGCGTACCTGATATTCTAGGAAACAGAAAAAGTCGAACACAGTGACACCGTCGGATCTCTCGCCGCATCCCAGTTCCATACTCTCCGCCCATCTTCATGACCTTGCATCGGCTCTTCCCGTACATATCCTGCCGGGCCCAGGCGATCCCTCGGGAGCGATTTTACCCCAGCAACCCTTTCCACGCGCTATGTTCAGCGGAGCGACAGATTTTGAAACATTCCATCGCGAGACGAATCCAGTTTGGCTCCGGCTCCGATGCGGTGCAGACTCTGAAGAAGAAGAATCCAATGGATCCGGTCCGCCGATTTCAAGCGTCGGCAGGCCTCCGGTGACCCGAAGTGTGTTGGTGACGTCTGGTCAACCCGTGCTTGACATGTTCAAATATCTCCCCACACCCCCATTCACGCTCGTCTCCATTGCGGAGTTGACTCTCAAGTGGCGACATATTGCCCCAACTGCGCCGGACACATTATGGTGCCATCCGTACCGCGAGCGAGATCCGTTTGTCCTCAACGAAACACCAGACATATACGTCGTCGGAGGTATGTCTGAATTCGCCACGGCGTTAGTTGGATCGGGGAAAGAGGGCAAGAGGAAGAGGTCCAGGCAATGCCGAGTGGTCCTGTTGCCGAGCTTTGCCGGGACAGGGACGCTGGTGCTGATCAATCTGCGGACATTGGACGTGCGTCGCGTGAATTTTGGAGTCAAAGGCCTGAGTGCTGGTGGGGGACAGGCAGAACTACCGGAAGAAGATGCCATGCAAGAAGGCTGATGCCAGATATACGTTTTGTCAGCTTGAAGTTTGTGGTCACTTTTACTACATCCGATCCATTGCCTACCCTTTACCCCGGGCTTCGCTCGTCCGAGAGAAAAATGACCTCTGTCGGATCGTCAATGGGTGCATGAACAAATGACGACATTTCCGACGGGTTCTTGACAGGGGTCCAGTAAGGCACAAGGGGAGGTCCCACAGCGACACTTGGTGTTGATTCTTTCGGGGCATCCCAAGCTGGATATCCAAAAAATTTTATCAAGTATATGTGGCAGATGACCTTTTCGAACACACAGATGGTGTTCATATACACGTATCGTAGGTCGTAGGATGATCTCTCCGTACCATGTTGTGCGTAGCTCCCAGGATACGGACATCAGTATTTTTCGGATAGGACTGCACACGTTTCAGAAGTGTGCACATGGAAAATGGCATAACACTCACTAAGAGTGACGAGGGATGTCCAGCCAGTGAAGGGATGGCTGACAATCAACGTGAACACCCGTCAAAGAATACATGAGAGATCATACCTTCTTCTGCCCTCGCCCGTAAGCGCATCGTATTGTTCCCAAACATACCCAGTTCGTTCGTATTCCTAGGTGTGTTATTAGCAGACATGGCGGTCGAGATCGCTACAACAGTGTACCTTGTAAACATTCTCCACGACGTTTCTCCGCAGTTCCGTATAAATTTGCTTGGCATACTCCTGGTAAGGACCCTCAACAGCTGCATAAGTCTGACCATCAAACTCGTCAGTTCCCGCACAAATTCTCGGTAACACATTGGAATACACCTTGTACAGAGAGCTCAAGATCATGTAGTTCATCTGAATCCAAATTGGTCCTTTCCAATAATTCTCGCCACGTCCGAATTCGGGATGTGAAGCCGAGAGACTACGGATGCCGTACGGTGACCAAAGATGATCGGGATCGTGGAGAAGGTCAAGAATGTGGGGGAGTTGAGGGGAGTTGGGAGGGAGAAGGGAGAGCATAAAGGGAAATAACGAAAGGTAGCCTTTATGGCACACATACTCGGACTCATCTGGACATGATCAGAGAAGAAGAAATGCAGAACAAAATAAAGATGTGTACCGTCCGAGTCAATTCCAACGTCGCAGTACATTTTGGCGTCTTCGTTCCAATGGAGATCTATAATCGAGGGCAGTTTCGTCAGCATCCCTTAGAAACCTTGGAACACTATACCATCAATGTTTTCGATGATAGCTCTCTCGATTTCCTTGAAACTCTCCGCATCCTCGGCCTCCCCAATAAATTCCGCTAAACCACGCATCGTTCGTGTGAAGAAGCCCATCCAACTGATGAGATCGAGATGCAGCTCGCCACTATGCGGTAGACCCCTTGGATAGTCATCCATCCCGCTGGTGAGGACATGCGTCTCAGAACGTCCACGCCATCTATATGCTTCGGTGCGCGAGCGCGCTTTTCGGCCGTATTGTTTGATCTGCCCGCGTTGCGTACGACGGAACCAGTCATAATGGCGCCTTAGAGGAACATAGATCGAGCGCAAGAAATCGAGGCCCTTGTTGTATGAAAGATACTCGTTCCCCTTTTGGGTCGACTCGACAAATCCAGTGAGTGGAATTTGCTCGCCCCCCATTGCAAAATCCATGCCGAGGTCTGCGGCAGAAGGGCCGTCATTATGCGCCGCAAGACGCTCGATGAAAGCAGTGACTGCCATAGTAAGCGTTGGTGGATTGGCGAACATGGGTACCTGTGTATGGAACTCAGGTGGAACACGGCTGCGGGCTTCGTCACCGAGAATTTGTTCACGAGCAACCCAACCATTATCATCAATAAGATTTATCCAGTCTTTGAGAATCTCGAGGCTGAGGTCATTGTCCCACTGTCCGATGTGAAGTAGATGAAAACCTTCGTCCCTTAAAATGAAGTTGAGTAAGTGTAAGACACCAGTAGGTGAAAGGCGATATTACCAATAAAACCCCCTTGGGAAGAAGCTACGACTAGGTGTAGCAGTGAATAGAGCCCGAGGTTCGGTGAACCTTGCTCCTTGTTGACTGTCTTGTGTTTCATCTCCGTCGTAATCATAATCATCTTCTTGGTCCCATTCGAATGCAAAACCTTTGTCGACAATCGAAGAGCCGTAGAAATAACCAATTCCACCGAGTAGATTGGACGTAATCGCCTTGCTAAAGGATTTGAGGGCCTCGTGGTTAGACACGGCGAATGAGTCGAGGGTAGGAAAGTGAGTTTCGAAACGATCATTAAATGACGAGACCAGTGCAGGAATGCCGACATCGATTGCAGCGGCTGCATGAGGGCTAATGTCAGTATGTGAGGAACATGCAAATCGAAATACCCACAGTCTAGCTTCTTGTGGGAACTTGCACTGTCAAAAAGGACATCGAACTGGAATTCGCCATCGAAAAACTTTTGCACTGCAAAAAGGTTGCTCGCCGTGATAGTCTCATCGGGCAACTGGAGCACGAATGATGCGTCAGGTGCGTGTTCTGTCTGGCGATATTGCTCCGCTATAGGCCCTGCATGCTTCAAAACACTTTGCACGATGAGATCTGTGGCAGAACGGAACGTGAGAAGAGAAATATTTTATGGACGAACGATACTAACCCTTCGCAGTCCAGACTTGTCCTGGATTGACGCGCAAACCCACGAAGTGGGATTTACCTAGTCTGTATGCAAATGCTTCTGAATGAGGACCCGAAGTCACGGCTTGGTTATCAACGCCTGAACAAAACATAAACTCCAAGAAAGTCAGTAGTTTGCAGAAGAGCATACCATCGGCGATACGGATAGTGAAGTCGTCGAGGTCGGGCGTAGTGCCAGAAAACTCTATAGGTCCATCAATGCCCTGGAAGTTGTGAGCAGGGGGTTCTGAGACACGGATTAATTGCGCGCACATCCTCATCTTCATCGGTGATCAAATCAATACCACCAAGACCCTCAAGTCCCAGATAGAAAATTGTAGAAATCCTAGATGGGTACGCTACGTTGAACGTTACTAGGTTGTGCTTGTTAATGTGGACTGTGTGAATTACGCACCTGGCTGGATGGGTTTCCCTTTGACACGAGCAGCCCAGCTGCCCCCATGCTGACCACCAGGGACTTTGAGAAACTCGGTTGTAATTTCAACATTGTTGAGACTGTCTCTGAGAACCTGTATGCCGCCCTGACGAGAATCAAATGTTGTCCATGAATAACTATCAAGTCCGTCGCCTTGGTCGCATGCATGGCGTGCCTCTGAAGGATGTCAGCCGTAACACACTAGACACGTAACAAGGTATGGCGCACTCCCGAATGACTGGTAATTCTGCGTCCCGAACCAGATGAGCCCCGTCACGAGGGACTGGGGTAGTCTTGGACGAACACCAAAGTATAAGCCTGGGCGGTAAGTACCCCAATGCAGGTCTTCAGTGACATTTTCTGGTAGTGAAAATGTCTGGAACGGCAATAAGAACAGAAGCAGCCAAAATAGCTGCATGATCACGCAGTACGTGGACCCAATAACAAGTCGTTGAAGCAGAGCAGAAGTACGTTAAATTTGGTCACGTGACTAGGTTACTCCGAGCACGTGACAGTGCCTCATGAGCTAGTACAGTAGTCGATGTGGCCCAATACTCTCAAGGCCCCCACCGTCGGATGCGACCCATTGCCAGTATCCGCATCTTTTATTGGACCACGCACGGTTTCCCCGTGGAACTGTGCAAGTTTTCATACAGCACCGTCCCTGACCAGAGCGCAATATGCCATCGCCTGATTGGTGCACTGCCAACATTAGCTAGTCTGGTGACCACGACTAGTCATATCGTGCTTGTGGAGCGTGGCCAGTGCAGTGTATACAGCAGCGATCGGAAGCGACAGGCAGTGTCCTGCGGTGTCGCACTACATTCCAAAGGTAAGACTTGCTGTGAGCCCATGGGCCGCCACGAACCGTACTGACATCGGACTCGCCGTCCGGCGCAGATACGACACATACAGCTGACCAGACTGTACCTTGTACACCTGACAAGCCCACCAATTTGGCGCTGCCAGCTGCTGCGCCTGGCAGTGCCACGAGTAATTGTAGTACCGCCCGCCCCTTAACTTAAGTTAAACTTTGTAACGATACAGGAGGTAACAGGGCACGCAGACACTGCCGGGCAATACCCGGAGTCTATGTATAATAGATGAGGTCAAATACACCCCCGAGAAAGATTCGGACCCTCCCAACCACTCAAATTCATTGCAATGGACACTCTCAGCGTCGTCGACGGTGCTACTACGGTTGTTGCCGGCCCCGCGTCTATTGCTAATCGCAAAGAGCTGTCAAGGGAACGCAGTAGCGACGACTTCCCAGCCAAACCGTACTCATCAATTACCGATGGAGCATCCAAGGGCAAGACCATCGGCCGACATGATTTCTCCAAAGCAGACTTTGCGATCGAGGACAGACCGTTTTTCGTGCCAGTTGGCAAAGATGGCATAACTGCCGCGTTACAGAAGCTCGATAAGCAACTCCAACAGGTCGGCGGCACTTCAAGTCATGCTACACGATCACCATGCTAATCTATGTGACGCTTTTAGACCGGAAGAAATAACCTGTTGTCCAGAAAGGTGGGTACCCGATCCTTCGTTCTGCAGTTGAGATTCCTGATTGTGGCATGTTTTCTCAGCATCCAGTCTCATGGATTGGTCGTGAAGTTCCTCCAGGGAACCTCGGCCTGATCAACCACGGAGGTCTCCCCAAGATCTTGACGCGGCCAGGGCGCTATCCAGGCTTTCCTCTTCGCAACTGGTGGGCACGAGAGTGGTGTGGAACGCAGGGACGTAAGTGTCGACGAGTTGATTCAAATTATATGACTCGACTATGTTCCTTCAGTATCAGATACCGCCATTGAGTTCAAGGGTTTGACCGTAGTGCAGGTTTCTCAGAACCAGGCGAGCCTAGGCATCTCGAAATTCGATTCTTGTGCTGACCCTGTCGCAGGCGGCAGTAGTGTCTGATCCACAGGTCAATCTATCGTAATTCTATTCGTCCGCGTGAACTCATACGCGTCGAAACTATAGAACCGCATTTTTGTCGTTAAGAATTCAGGTTTCGTCGCGTACGCGGTCGAGGGTACATACGACGTACTGGCGATAGTTGATCAGACGCACTTGCAAACAGCCGTTAAGGACCATGTGACAGGTGTCACCCTAGGGTGGTGAGTCCACTTTGTCCAGGCTCTCTACTTGACCTCATCGCTGCAAAGGACACACGAGGTCAAGATGAGAAGCCGCATCGGCACCGGAAAGGATCAAGAATATGTCGTCGCGCTCTTGTTTGTGACCTCCCTCGAGCTACACGGATCTGTTTACTTCACTGACACATCTTTCCATGCAGCCTCAACATCCCTGCAAATAACTGTGCTATTCTTCAACGTGGAGACGACCTCGAGCTACTTCCCGCTGGACAACATTATATTACGAATCCGAATGTTACTTTACGTGGGTTATACACTCTTGGGGAAAACCAGCTTGAAATGCCGACGAAAGACATGTAAGTGCAACAGGCAAGCAGTCTTGGTCAATGTCTCAATGACGGTGTACAGTTTCACAAGAGACCAGGTTCCTGTCGGTCTACGCATCTACCTTAAGTGGTGAGTGCTCTGTCTTGCTCCCTGAATAACTACTTAAATTACTCGTCCTTTGCAGGCAGCTGGTTGAGCCACTCAAAGTGAGTTCGACCATATCCTCAGTGATCTACTGGTCCTAATGTAGGGTGGAGCTTACAACTCACGGGTATTCCACGCCATATGACGCACTTCGTGACAAGACCCAATCAATTTTGACGCAAATCGTTGCGCATCGTACGTGATATTTGTTTTCATACCACACGTTTAATTGATGTTTCAAACAGTCGACTACAGCTCGATGGTCAAACAACGTTCACTTGGGCCAGATAATTTTGACGATGGGACAGACCCTTCGTCTGCTTTCCTTGACGCCCTCAGGACTCGTGCAATGGACGAGATGCATGAAGCCGCATTAGAATACGGTATCGTGCTCAAGGACCTCGGTGGGTTTTCAGTTTCGTCGTAATCGAGACACTGATAGAATCATCGACAGCCGTCATTGACAGGCAATTTAAGGGCGAGATCGCGTCTACTATGGATAAGCTTACTACTAGGGCACTTCAGGCACAAGTGGAAGCAGCTGTAAGTCGCTTTCTCGTTTATCATTGTCTCGTCAACTTCAGCTCTGTCACAGAATGTCGACAGGGAGAACTCGAACAAAGTAAAACAAGAAGAGGGAGCGTTGGCGGTCGCACGCATCAAAGCGCAAGCACGCAATGTATGTATCAAGGATCTTGCTGTGGAACGACATCCCTGACATAGTGTTGTCCAAAGACACAAGCAGACTCTGAGGCTTACAGCGTTATCGCAGCTGCGAAAGCCCAAGCTGAACGTACGAAGATTGAAGCTCTCGCGCACGCCGAAGCCATCCGCTTCACTGCCGAAGCGGAGGCAGAGTCTACCCGGATTAAGGCCACCGCGGATGCTGACGTCGTAGATCAATTCGCACGGGAAATGGGAATGAGACGGGTTGACGTTTCACGCATTCAGGCCTTCGGCAACAGAACAGTCTTTGTACCTTCTGATGGGCCTGGGAACCAGATGGGTAGTGCCATGGCGATGGGCATGGCTGCAGCGATGGGAAGTGATGCAAGAAAGTGACCGTTTGTGCTTCTACGCGTAGTGGAGAGGGGGACTTCAGAAGGGTGACTTTACCCGCATGTTATTTGGATATAATTAAGTATGGTATCTATTACTTCTTATGTTGTACGTCGGCCTTGTATCGAGTATGTATTCCTCTCTCCGACTCGTTTCGACTATCCTTGGACTGGGGATTCGGCGAAGGTTGCCTTTCTTGTCGCTGTGCCCATCAATGAGAACCTCTTAAAATATCTTCCATGTAATTGTAGTGCTCTGCTCTGCTCGCAATTCTAATAGTCCTTCCTAGTCACTCAGAGTCTTTCTCGTTTCGGAGGTGTCTTGTGCCCCAACACGCGCGAGTCACGCCGCAGTCACACGTCACACCACCCAGGAGGCTTTGAAAGCCACTTTGGGCTACTGCTCTGCCTTCATCCTCAACGTCGACTACGACTCGCTTTTACTCCCACTTACCGTCAGCTTGCATCGCTACATTCCTTGGCATCGTAATTGTTCCAGCCATCCGCAATGAGGTCGAAATTCAAGGATGAACACCCCTTTGGTATGCTATGTTCCTGTCCCGCAGCTCGTCTACTCATCCATGTGGCGACTCACAGAGAAGCGCAAGCAGGAGGCTGAGCGTATCAGACAGAAGTATCCTGACCGTATCCCTGTCAGTATTCATCGCTTGTGGAACATATATTCTGCAACTTGAGCCAAACACTGCTTGAAATTTAGGTTATTTGCGAGAAGGCAGACCGAACGGATATCCCGACGATCGACAAGAAGAAGTATCTCGTACCCTCAGTAGGCGTGCTTTTACTACACACTGTGTGCGATGATGTCTGATTACTGTCTATTTCGCAGGATCTGACTGTAGGGCAATTCGTCTACGTCATCCGGAAGCGCATCAAGCTTGCACCAGAGAAAGCTATCTTCATCTTTGTCGACGAGGTTCTTCCGCCGACTGCTGCGCTTATGAGCGCCATTTACGAAGAGCACAAGTCCGTCCTTCCTTGTTATGGTTTGCAATGGATCTGATCATATACCACAGGGATGAAGATAATTTCCTCTATGTCAGCTATTCGGGCGAGAATACGTTTGGAGAGGATGGATGGATTGAGCTATGAACATTTTTGGAACGCTACGATCTGTCGTTGTATGGAAGCTTCGATTCGATAGACCACTATTAGGCAACAAGCGTCCCCCCTATTCCATCGCTCACCGCTTGATCCACCTTACATACCCTCCCGTCGATGCGCTTCGTTTGCTTGCCTTTGTATTCTACTTCCTAACACCTGTCCCGTTTTTTGCCTCCTTTTTTGTTTCTTCGCCTGTTATGAGTTGCAAGCAATGCATATATTACCGTTTTGAAAGGGGGAGCGATTCAAATCTTTCCGTTACCAGACCCGGTATCCACTCTTGGTCTCTGTCTTTGATCAGGTATCTACCACTAATTCTACTCGTACGTCCCTTTAGTAACCGCTCTCCTAGACGAAATCGTACTCTCAAATCTAGGCGACCTGATCGTCCTTTCTGCACAGCGATCTGGAACTACTATATACCTCAACTTTACCTCGGATTCCCGAGGTGAAACACCGCCTTTTACTTCAACCTCACCACATCTATTAAATCACAGGTCGCGACCTCGGTGATCGGTAGCGTGGCCGAGTTGGTCTAAGGCGTTGGATTTAAGAAATTTGAATCCCAATGGGCGTAAGTCCGCGCGAGTTCGAACCTCGCCGCTACCAATGTGTTTTTTTCCCCCCTTCATTCTGTCCCGGGACCTTGCATAGTGAGAAAGATCAATTTGCATATACGTCTTACAGAGTGTACACTTTATCTCCAAGGTCGATTCATTATGTGACTTGTTATTTTGTTACTAGGAGTCTTGACTACATAATGATGTGACTTGTTGCACAAAAATCGCTACTTGCACGATTTCTTACCTCCGATACCATGTTACCCTTAGAAAAGCTATCACCAATGAGTAATATCACAGCGGCACAATGGAAAGCCACTTACTCTTTCGATATTATCTTCTCCTCCAGGACGTTGTCGCACCCTGACCAACGGGATGACTCAACACCAGAGATGCATTGGATAAGGTTATATTTACCTGCGCGTCGGAACGAACTGTTCTGTGTCATCATCGGAAAATATATTTGCCATGCTGCTCGCGGCCCCTGGAGTGGTGCGAGTGCGCCTGCAAACTCGATTCAAACGTAAACATTTCACGATGCTACATGTTGACACACTGACCGTGAATGAACAATGGCCGGGGCATCATCATGAGACTCTTCCCCAAGAGGTCGCTGAACGCCACTACCAGTAGTCGATTGAATAGCCGATGCAGGGGATGCAGTCCCTAGGGCGAGAGGTTAGAGCCCTCGGAGATGAATCATCTATCCACCGTACCTTCGGTCGTCGTCTCCTCCGAGCCAGAGCTGGCAGTCATGTTCCCAAACTGTGCATACCCTGAGAAAATGCAATCCATCATGAGCGGCCCGACTGTGAAGCGAAGCGTCTCGAGCGTACGCGGCAACTTTTGGATGTTCGAGAAACCCGGGTCGACGGTGACGCCGGTGTATCTGACTGAGTGCTGAACTTTGCTGCACGCGTTCACCAACACGTCGAGTGACTTACTTGAGGAACTCTAGGAGACTCCGTTTCGTGAAGACGATCTTGGTACTATCCCAGTCCAACATGCCTGCGGTGCGATGTATTGGATACCGTAACGTAAGGATGGAATAAGATGTTGCAAAAACCCACCCAGATGCATGGGCCAGTCCTTTTCTTTCGACACATCAACGGCCTGGGATGGCGTGAATCTATGATCCAAAGGAATCAACATATGCATCGAGGATCGCTTCACGCAAACGTACGTAGAAGACATTGGAACAGGTGGTATAACTTGAAGCTGACACGGTAGTCCCGGTTATGGGGGTTGTAGTTTGAACTCGAAAACCCGGTCCTGAGTTTGAAACGACGCTACAGTGGCAAGTAGCGTAATCTGTTACTCTGCAGATAATCTTCTCGATCGAACTCGAAGCCTCAATTGTCTTGAGCGGGTGTAAATACATGGAAAATCTAGATTTTAAAAACACGGCTCAGCCGACAGATCCAAATATAACGATCTTGTAACGAGCGAGAAACTAGAGAGCATTTGATACTAACTTGAGACCAGGACATCAACAATAAAAGCAAGAGGAAAGCATTGGTGTATGTATCAGAAAGCGGGTACGTGAATATCGTGATGGGTGATTGAAATATGTCTTCTGTATGTACATCGGAGTTGCGATGTGAGAGGTTTGTCTGTTCCACGAGAGAAGGATGGGACTTCGGATAGCAATGGATCAAGGAGATAAATTCGAGTCTTATGGATGTCATATGAAAAATGGCTGCACTCGTGTGGTAAAGGACCACAGAAGTAATAACAGCCTTGGATGAAATGGCAAAACGACATAATATTACCGCAGGACGTTTTCTTCCATTGAAACATCAAAGTCCTGTGGATCGAAAGACAACGCGTCAAAGTGAAGAGAGTCGAGCTTCATCTCGAAACTGAGATCGCTCAGACGACGTGGGGTGGAGAAGTTGTCACCACGGCGGATGTGGAGTGCTTGATGACACCGGGACACAAGCTTTCGATCCACACTTTCAAGATCAAGGAAGTGTGCATCTGCGTATATATCTTCCTCCATGGGGACATCTGGATAATTGTATGACAAGGTGGAAGTAGAAGTCGATGGCATGGAACCACCACGGGCCGATGAGAAGAGTGTTGTTGCTGCGGTGGGTGCCAATACAGGGTCATCCGATGATGACGAAGCAAAGGAGAAAAGTCGGTGGAGTTCTCGAACAGAGAACTTGGTATTCTTCTTCATGCGGGGGCTCCGGGGTGCTGATCCGTTCAGCGCATCACCGATTGTAAGAGTACTCGGGACCTCATTGAGGGATGGATTTGTGTTGTTGTACCTGAGATGTGAAAGGGACGACGGATTCGCGGCTGGGAGGATGTGGTGGCCTTCAGCGAGTGCGATCGACGATGCTACGCGGACAGCGAATGAAGACTCCGGTCGTGAAGGCTTCGCAGGCTGGAGAATCTCCGAAAGCGACCGTGAATTGCCCTGTGAGAGAGATCTCTTCTTGGAAGGGGTGGCGGGAGGGCAGTGCTCTGTCTGGTCCTGCTGTGAACGGATCTGTTCCTGCACCCCTTTGAAAATCCCAGGCATGCTTTCGCTTGACGTCCAAAGTTCCTTTACATGAGTCCTGTGCGAGCCTTTTCCGACATTCTTGATCGACTGCAATGCTTTGGTCGCTCGCGCCTTGAGCGTCTTGGAACGTTTAATCTTTCCATTCTCCTCCAGGTCTGTGAGAACCTCTCTGCCACGTTTCACTTTTATCACCTCGATAACATCCGAGTCCTCCTGCGCATCTCTCTGTCTTGCCTGAGATGGTCTGTTTTCGATTATCTTTACGGCCTCCGGACGCTGTTTCTTCTCGAGCTTCTTCGAAATAGGAACCCTCGGTCTTGGCTGGCGAACAGAGGTACGGCAAACGACGGGGGCAGGTATGTCCTGCTTGGATTGTTGCAAAAGGTAGGGAACGTCGAAAAAATGAATGTCGGGATGTGAAGAGTCACCGTTGTTTTCTGGTTGTTCGCTGGCATTGAAACAGCACCATGGTGGATTATCCTGCTGCTCTTCTTCTGGAGGAACGACAAAAACGTGGGGCATCTGCAAGTTAGACGACAGGGCCGAAGGTCGTGTCGATCGAGACGCGTAGGTGTTCAACTTCGCGAAAGGGGGTGTCATGATTGTGCAGCAGTGGTGGGGAATAATTCTAAACAGATAAAGAGCGACTTGAAAGACCTCAAACTTGAGCAGTAAAAAAGGAGTTGCAGCAGAATGCTACTCACCGAAACAAACAGCCGAACAACCACAAGCAAGGCGCCAGCCACTCGCTTCAACCGTGCTAACATATTTTCCTTTTATGGATACTTGAGCTAACCATGTTCCCGCACGTGCCCTGTACAGCAAGAACGTCTAACCATGGCTAGGAACATGCAGATCACATTCCTAGGAACATCTAGCGGAGGAGGACCTTCACTTTCACGCAACTGTTCGAGCCTTGGTATGTCGTTAAACTGTTCCCATTTCCTGCTCGGCGCGTCTCTGATAGGAGCATTTCAGTCGCGAACGTCATCGGAGACGGAACATTGTGGAGTACGCGATATGTGGACTGCCTGCCCATACCTTGATTTTATATGCATTATAGTGGTGGATTGTGCAGAAGGCACGACCCGTCAGTTCCACACGCAACCTCGCGGCAATGGTGAGGGGACGCTCCGAGCACAGAAGGTCACTAAACTCTTTGTAACCCACATGCATGGTAACAATCATGGCTGTTTCTCACACGCATCGTTGATATGGTTCATCTCTGTCGCAGCTGACCATGTCATGGGCATCGTACCTTTTCTGCGTCATGTCCTCTTTCCGCCACCCACCGTGGGTGGCTCCGAGGCGCTCTCTCCCACAAAACCTGTATGTACCTTACTCTTGACACGGCCAGTGTGTCTCAGATTAATTTTCTCCTCAAGCCGCCTCGCATCGACATTTATGGGCCAGCTGGCTTACGCACCTTTGTCCGTTCTATCCTTACGATGACCCTCACCAAGACTGCAGACACTTATGCGGTACACGAGCTTCTTACGCCTCAATGCTCACGAACGCCTTGCGATGCCATGTCTCTGCATTCCAGTGAATGCCCGGGTTCGGATTTTTTGTGCAACGAACGAAGGTTCTGGCAAGCATTCGTTGCAGCCCGTGGACAGCTTGGAGATATCGTAGTTGATGCAGGGCCCATATCTCATCGAGGTTAGTTCCTGTCTGTTACCACAGCTCAGTGACGATCACTTGGTACCAAATCTAGATCCATGTATTGGATACATCATCAGAGAACCGTATTTCCCTAATCGAAAGCTTGCGATTCTGGGGGATACTTATGACGCTTCGGCTATCGAGCCTCTCCTCAGGTTTCCGCCACCCTCGCTTCTGATACACGAAGCTACCGACGCATGTATACCTACCTCTGTGGACCCACAGGCGCGCAGGAAGGAGGGGGAGGTCCGAGAAAAAGTGTTGGGGAAGGGACACTCGACACCGGGGATGGCAGGGGAGTTTGCAAAGCGTGTATGCGCTGAGCGGCTGGTGCTAAATCACATCGGGAGCCGGTAAGTAACTATACCCTGCCCGCCTGAGAGACCTGCAACAGAGCTGTTTGCGGACAGATTTCCTGCCCCACGACAATGGATAAATGGGCATGGTGTCCGCTTTGCTGTGATCGACGAGATTTCTCGGCAAGCAAGCGAGGCGTGGGACATGGGGCGCGCCCAAGTTGCATTTGATTTTATGAGAGTCAGCATACCGGCGCCTTCAGTCCCTACGATACAGGTGGAAGAAGAGGTTGTGGCAATAGCAACTGTCGCGGAGGGCAGTGTCGGCGATCGGGTCATTGCGAGTGATGTTGAAAACGGTGGTGCGGTTGGCCACAGCGTTCGGCAAGAGGGAAGTGGCAACACCAGGCAGCGAGGAGGGGCTCGGGGAACACGAGGGCGGGGGTGGGGTAAGTGTAACGGGGAAATGGATAGAGACGGAATGACGGCAAGGCGTGGGACGAAAAGGCAGAGCGAAGCTAGCGACTGACAGCTCTGACAGTCACTGATCAATAGCGTAGGGAGGGTAATGTCAGTAGTCTAGCTCTTGGATGTACGGTCAGAGTGGCTGATAGCGGCGGGGGATAGCGTGGGCAGATGTTGCACATGTCGAGGCTGGGAAAAAGAATGCGAGAGGGGGATGGTGTTTTGATGGAAGCAGGTTGGGAGAGTCGGGTGTCGTAATCTGGACACAAGTCGGGGATTGTGCTGCGATAAGATGTTGAGCCATATGGAATGTGAGCACGAGGCAAGGTTAGGCGGGTGGGGGTTGATTCAAGAAGGGGCGGGATGGGCCAGACGAAGGAGCGGGAGGGCGGCGGACGAGGGCGGCGGTGGGCAGGGTGGTCGTCGGCGCTGTCGGTGACGGTGGGAGAGGTATTTGTACATCTTTGGGGTCACAATCCAGGTCACAGGACCAGACCATCAGTGCGGTCCTGCCAGGCTGCTTGTCGTCCCTTGT
>QGOH01004233.1:8916-20005 GCA_003313155.1 Boletus sp. MG95
GGGAATCCTGAACATGGGAGGACAACGGAGCTCCCCTGAGGGGTGACGATGCAGAAGGAGTAGTAGATGACGGGTTCCTCGGGCGTCGATGAGGACGTGGGCGACGTGATATGGGCGGTGGAGATGAAGCACCTGGGGTGCCTTGCTGTGTGAACGGAGCACCGCCGGGACGGATGCCACCGCCAACATCTAACAGAATGCTACCGCGCTCGCTCCCATAAGCGGGAGGCGGAGCAAGCGTTCCCACACTGGGAGCCAGACCCCACTTCTTGACGTTGGCCTCGATAAAGACAAAGCCAACCTGACCGAGATTAGCATGCACGCTGCAAGGACCGTCGGCACCAATCGTGGGAAAGAGGTTATAGCGGCTGAGGCCAATAAAGGCGTCTTCCAGCTTGCGGCCGTTGCGTGTGAAGAAGACCGTGCCCGTACGGGGTCGATAGCCGACACCAAGTACATCACCCTCTTTCAGAACAGGACCAAAGGAGGATGCGGTAAAGGGGTAATTGTAGCATTTATCACCGTTGGAATGATATGCAACGGAGTGACGACTGACACCGGGCAAACGGAAGGGTGGATATGGTTTGGTGGCCAAACCGACTGCAACAGTAGTAGTCTCTGGGAGATCGAACATTTTGACCTCCCAGTAATATACTTCGTTTAGTTTTGGGAGAGGTAGGTTTGATTGAACACACGAAGCTGATGCAGGATCGGGAAGGAAGGTTATTTCAGTGCGAGCGTGAACAAGAAGTGAATTGATGGTTTCGTAGTCGGGTTCGAAGCACCAAGCGGAGACGCCCTTTTCTTGTATGGATAGAAATTGCGATAGAGTGATATCAGTTGGTTCCGAGTTAGGGGGATACTGGGTTTGATAATCTGAAAGTGAAGAGGGTAGAATAGGTTGATTTGGATCTGTGTGGGGAAAGACGAACGAACCTTTGGCCCTTAGATATGATCTACGGACCGAGTCAGAGACGCTCTCGAGCCAGCGAGATTCGACGCCTTCGAAACCACCGTCGCTTTCATAGAGGTCCTCACGACTCATGTCGATGGGGCCATCGTTGTCTCTGAGGACGATGCCACGGCGCCTGCGGATGAATATGATACATACAAGAAAGAGGAGAAGGACGAAAAGGAAGGTAGAGAGCACGATGAGGAGGGGAAGGATGAAGAGGAGTGCGTCGGGAGATTGCTCTGGGTAGTCAGGGGGCGAGGTTGGGGAGTATGGGTCGTGGGATGGGCGGGGAAGGACATCGTCGAGAGCGTGGAGAACGATGGCGGAGACGTGGTTGACGGGGGAGGGGGCAGGGGGGGCCGTGGTGGCCATGAGGGGGGCTCGGGGAGTCGACACGGGAGGACGGCAAGTGAATGCAAGCGAGAACGAGAATGCTCAGCGGAGAGTCGTGCGACGAGAAGCTGCAGTCACGAACCCAATCCTGTCCGTCCATATATAGTATCAACACCCCCCCTCTCCCGGGTGGTCTTGCACTTTCCCTCCCCCTCCTCGACGCTGACTCCGACGATGAGCGCGACGCTCTCCCCCACTCAGCCCCCAAGAACGCCAAAGCGCAAATCATCCACCCGCAGACCCAGAGCCGTTTCACATATCCCTCCCGTCCAGTCCCAGGAGTCCCACGACGCCGCCTTGTATGCCATCCGCAACTTCCTCAAGGGACGCACCTGCTACGACGCATTTCCCGTCAGCTTCAGGCTTATCGTGCTTGACATCAAGCTCAACGTAAAGAAGGCCCTGCAATGCCTTCTTCTCAACGGTGCGCTCGTCCACCCATCCCTGCACACACCCTCAATTCACCTCCCCCAAGGCGTCGTGTCTGCTCCGTTATGGAACAGCGAAAAGTCGAAATTCGCCGGCATGCTCACCGTCCTAGACATCATACACCTCATCCAGTACTATTACGACAATCTAAATTATGAGGCAGCAGCCGCAGACGTCGAAACGTTTCGATTGGAGTTGTTGCGAGGTGTGTCCTCCCCCGATTCCATCCGATAGACACTCTTCGATGGTCTTTCGTCAGATATCGAGAAGAGCCTTGGTGTGGCTACTCCTCCGATGCTCAGGGAACATCCCAACAGTACTCTTTACGACGCCGCCAAGCTACTCATTCAGACTCACGCTCGCCGCCTTCCTCTTCTGGATTATGATACCGAAACCGGTCACGAGGTCATCGTCTCTGTTTTGACACAATATCGTCTCCTCAAATTCATTTCTATTAATGTAATCGATTCTTCTTTCACGCTGCAAAAAGTCCTCACCTTCCTTCACCAGTGCACCAGAGAAATACAACACCTCCATCTTTCCCTCCGCAAACTCAAGATCGGGACATACGTATCCAAGAAACCTCCGCCAGAAGCATCAGATACAAGTAATCCTTATTGGCCAATAGCCACCGCAACCTTGAATACCCCTGTCTTTGATGTCGTCCATATGTTCTCAGAACGGGCCATATCGGCCGTTCCAATCATTGACGACGACGGCGTGGTCGTCAATTTATACGAGACTGTTGATGTTATTGTACGTAACAAGAATAACATCGGCGAGGTCATGTCTGACACGTTCCAAAAGACACTTGTTCGGCTTGGAGCATACCAAGCGCTTGACTTGACTATATCCGAGGCTCTTACCCAACGATCTCCAGACTTTCCTGGAGTTGTCATCTGTACAGCTGGCGACTCGCTTGGCACACTACTCCAGCTCATCAAAAAGCGTCGTGTCCATAGATTAGTGGTAGTCGAAGGGGAAGTAAGTCACATATCCACCTTTCCGGTGTCAGGGTCACTGACCTCTTGTAGGAAGAAGAGAGGAAGGGTGGTAAGAAGGGACGTTTACTTGGTATCATTACCCTCAGCGACGTGTTGCGATATGTCATTGGTAAGGTTGGAATTGGTGAGGCAGCAGAATCGATCGAGGACTCCACAGACAAGGTGCCATCGCTCGAACCCCCTCCCTCGTAATTCCACTCTGAAGCAGTGTAACGGATTCGTTATCATCCCTTTACCGTACTGTCTACATGGTATTGCCGAGCTACAGTCCTTGTGTAGATCACACGTGAACATGCGTTTTGCATACGTGTAGCTTGCAGGCAACCATCGACGTTGTATTCTGACACAGTACATATGACCGCCATTCAAGCCATCTACATCCGCAGCCATGAGCAGCGACCGAGTCCCAAGCCTCACGTCGTCTACCGGATAGAAATACAAGCCCACGTCCGCTCATGGCAAATCTGGCATCGGTACTCCGAATTCGTTGAGCTTCACACTGAGCTCACGAAATCCACCGGTTCACCACCGCCTGCAGCTCTCCCGCCCAAAAACGCACTTTCTGTCCTCAAAGGGCCTTTTCAGAATGAAGGCGTATTTATCGAGCAGCGCAGACTTGGCCTCGAGACCTACCTGCGCGCCGTTCTCAGCGCCAAGGAGGAGAGGTGGAGAGACAGCTACGCCTTTCGTGATTTTCTCGGTGTGCCTGTAGGCAAACAAGGCGTGGCGCTCGAGCGCGGCAACAACACCAAGTTCTCGTCTGCGTCGTGGCTCGATGAACATCTCGAGCTGCAGTCCCGCATCCGCGATGTGCGTGCGGACATCAACAGGCGAGACACACACTCCGATCGTGGAGACGTCAATGCTTCGCACACCGCCAACGTCCAGGCGAAGAAGAGGCTCGCCGAAATTCTCTCTCGTGTGCGCACATTGACGGAGGGATTGCAGGAGCTCGGCATGTCGGGCATGGCAGAAGGCGAGTTGCAGAGGAGGACAGACATGGTGGCACGCTTGCAGGACGACTGCGAGAAGCTAGGGAAGATGGTTACGGTCGCGCGCCAGGTGTCTCGTACGGGCATACCTACGCCCTTACCCACTTCAGGATTCACAAACGTTGCAGTCACCCCAGAGTCTGATCGTGCTGCACTCCTTGGTGGCAGTAAACCGGTCACTCGTGTCTTTGGCATGGCATCGAAGACGCCTCAAGAAACCGATATAACCCGTCCGTTGGATGATCATGGTGTGCTTGTGCTCCAAACGGCACAGCTAGAGCAGCAAGATGCACAACTTTCACAATTGACCTCTATCCTTCAACGACAGCGGCACCTCGGCGAAGCCATCAATGCAGAGCTTGTCACGCAGAATGAAATGTTGGATAATCTAAACAACGAAGTGGACCTCGTCGGGGCTAAGCTTTCGGGTGCAAAGAAACAGTTGAATAGGCTTGGTTGATCCTTTTTGATAAAATGATAGTTGGACCGTACAGATACATACCATACTTCCATGCATCATGTCTGATATCTAATGTCCAGAAATGCGTCAGAATATCATCTACCGCAATGTCGTCACATATGTCTATGGTGAATGATGCCGAGGTCACGAATGCAAGTGATAGCGTCAATCTGTCGTCGTTAAGACTTTACCCACACCCTACTTGTGGTCAGCGTGCGCGGGGTCCAAAGTTAAAGGTACATACTTCGAAACATGCAATCATGATACCACAAGCAGGCGCAATCTTGGCTGTCCGTGGTAGAATTCCAGCAAACAACGCACTTGCACCCTCTGTCCGCATTATTTGCAAACATAGAGGTATTGTGGCTGTTGCCCTGGGAGGAAGTGACCCGGACATCAGTAACGCCTGCCGTCTTGTCTTTAAGACATCGAAAGGTGATGTTAGGAGAGACGCGGTCGTTCCGCTGATGGCCCCGCTTGCGAATGCAACATAAGCCCCCGTCCTGCCGTGTGACTCAAAGTACCGTTTCCAGGCCTCGTAACCTGCCCAGTAAATGCCACTGAAGGGAACATCGCGCCAAAGAGTGGGGCCGAGCCCCCGCCAAAGAAAGAGTACCCCCTGTTGACGGACAATCTTCCGTACTGATCCGAGGACAGAAGAAAGGGTATGTGGTTGGTCGGGGGACTTGGGTGTGGATTGGAGATTGGTGCGAACAAGCTCAAGTGGCGAGAGAAGGGAAGTGAGACATGTCCGAGCGGTGATGCCAGCGAAGAGGGGGGCCAATGTAGGTGATGGTATCCATGGAGGCAAGACATTTCGTAGGAGGTGGTCATACGTCAGCATGTACAGGGTCGAAGAAGGGACGCCGACGAGTCTGTGAGACAAGATGGGCACCGAGATTCTCGCCGAGAGGTAACGACTCACAATGTTGTTCCAACACCCTTCCATAGCCCTCTTATCCCTTCTGCTTTCATGACGTGTCGGACTGCATCCAAAAAGCCATTGACACGCTCCCTCCTGAGTACACCATGGTCATAGACACAGACCACCTCCTCTGCGGGAAAGGGGTGTACAAGAGATGACATGTTGCGGACACATGGGACATTTGATGGCTGACAGCACCTGGTAGGCGCTATGCGAGAGAGCAGGGGTTCTCTTGGCTGTGTTTGCAGACGGGTCTTGACGACATCGAACGGGGTCACTGCGAGGTCAGTGTGAGCATGGGTGGGAGGACAAAAAGGCAGCACGTACTTGTGAGTGCGGTCATCGTCGAGCCCGTCGCGGCTGCTATGAGTTTTGCATGGAAGGGGTCCATAGTGACGGCCGACGCTGTGGGAGACGACGGAGGCGGAAGGTTTTGCGGAGGTGCGGCAAAACCCGGTGAAATAGGAATACAGTAATAATTTTGCGGGTCAAGTCTTGAAGTAGCACAGAACGAAAAGCAACAGGATCCCCATCGCACCCTCCTCCTCGCCAGCATGTCCTCCGCCCTCCCTGCTCCCTCCCAACAAGCCAACAAGGCCGCTCTCACAGCTGCCCTCGCAGAAAACCCTTTCACCAACATCCACCCTCCGTCAGACAACCCTGACATGGAGCCCGGCGAAATCCAAGAGATAGACATGAACGCACAGGCAGAGGGCATCCGCACCGTCTTCAGTGATCCCACCAATTTCAATGTCAAGGTACGTCCCTCTCACCGTGCCACCCCCAGCACTCATGCTTTGGGCAAATCAGCACCCTCTCTACTCTCCCTGGACGCTCTGGTTCGATTCTCCCGCGACAAAGGGTCGCAACCTCCCCCAAACACCCATCTCCTCTTTCCCTCAGACCCCCGTGCTTCAGACTCCCGGTGCAGCAGCAGCGCAAGGTTGGATGGAGGACATCAAACGCGTGATTAGTTTCGACAGTGTAGAAGAATTCTGGGGGTATGCACCATCTGTCGATCAAACTCGTTCCTCAATCTCATCATCGCACATAGTCTCTACAACCATATCGTGCCCCCCTCACAACTTCCTCAAAAAGCCAATTACTATCTTTTCAAGGCATGTCTCACTGAACCTGATGCCTGAGAAACCATGACCATATCTTGCGCAGGAGGGCATTATTCCAGCATGGGAGGACGAGGCAAACAAGAACGGCGGCAAGTGGAGTATACAGTTGCCCAAAGAAAAGAATCGCAATAATGTTGACAAGATGTGGCTTTACACGGTATATACCCCTTCTGTTCCCTTCGTCGTGTCTACTGACTGCCAAGATCATCTCAGATGCTTGCCGCGATTGGCGAGACATTTGACCCTTACCTCACCAGTGGCGAATCGCCCGAGCCCAATCCGCAATCTCTCATTACCGGCGTCATTGTCTCGACTCGACCGCAGTTCTATCGATTGTCGATCTGGACGCGGCTAGCTCCCACCGGAGAGGACGACAAACTACGGGAGCGGATTGAAACCGTCGGGCGGCACTTCAAAACTAGCGTACTCGGGTATGCTGAACCGCAGAAGCTGGCTGGCCCGCTTGCGACCGAGGTGGAGTTTTTGTCTCACAAGGACTCGGAAAAGAAAGGCAAGGCGGCGAAGAAGATCATTGTCTGAGTGACCGCTTGTATTCATGCAGCGCATAAACGAGGCATTTCACGCTGGGCTGATTTATTCATTTAAACGAAGAGTAGTGGGCGAATTTGCGAGCCGTCGATTGTCCTTGGGCAGCTGCTTGGTGACTCTTTAATGATATATCGTTATACTTTTTGTTTTCTCTTTCTGACAGGTTTCTGGTGAACATGTGCCTTGGTCGGACTGCGGACATGGGGCGCAGCAGACTTACTACGTCACACAGCCACCTTGTCAGTGTCCACCTCAGACTTAAAAGCCCTTGACAACATCCGTCTCAATCCACAACACCCTTGTCGACGATCTCTAAACGTTTAACACTCACCATGCCTGTCTCAGGCTTCTTTTCGTCCATCGCAGACAAAGCACAGAGCGCCATCAACCAGACCCCTCTAGCAGGTCATATCCCCGGCGCCACCCCGTCCACGGATCCCGCCGCACATCATGCCGCATCGCAGGGTGGTCATCGTTCTTTCGCCTTGGAATCACTGCAGCACCAGATTCGCAACCTTGGCCAACAGTACACCTCGACTGCGCCCGTTCAGCGCATCATCACTCTCGAGAAGGGCGTCGCCCTCGATTTTGATGCCCTTGCCAGAGACGGCAAAGCCCAGAGCAAGGAACTGTATACATGGGGGCAGGATGAGGACGCCGATGTGACGGATGGTGAGAATGTTGTACTATTATCGCAGCTTTGTTCCACCACGTGGCTAACCGGGAACCCTGCCAACCTACCGCAGTGACGGATCGACTTGCATTTTTGAACTTTGTGCATGGCTCCCTGTCCGCGACCCTGGCCGTGAAACTAGACGGTGCTAGGTCGCCCTTGAAGGCACTACGGAGTGCCGAGGTTGCCATTGCGCCGAAGCGTAACATCCGCAACGGATTGCGCAATCAGATCGGGCGTATCGAACACAATCCAGAGAAAGGTGGAGAACGACGCCTTGCGGAGCTCAGAGAGCAGCTTTCGCGCGCGGAAAGAAACGACGAGCAACTCGAGAAAGAAATCGAGTTGTTGAAGCGCAAAGCCATTCGAGAGAGCGAGCAAAGAAAATGGGAGGCCATTCGAGAAGTGAGGTGTCTTTGCAAGATCTTGTGGCTGGCAACTTATTCTTGTGGTAGTATGGAGAGAAATTGGTTCTCCTTTCGCAAGCCGCGAAACCCATCATTGGGGCGTTGCCGACCCTGCCCCCCACCAGCGCGAACCCGTACGCGGGTGCAGAAGTCACCGCTGCTGCTCGGGCGTCTCTTCAGCACGCGATGGACAACTACAAACCGGGACAGGTCGATTTTCTTTTGCAAAGCGGAGGGGATCTTTCACGATCAGACACGCGTTCCTTTGGAGAGAGCCATGCTTCGGAGTTGAGCAGCTTAGCGTCCCCCTCAGCTGGACACATCTCGCACCCTGGTCTTCCGCTGACCCCACCGATTCCCGAACCTGCCCCAACTGAGAAAGAAGACGACGGCGTTCACCTGGCGACCCAGTACTCACAACCAGTTAAACCCGACCAGAGCACCTTTGCGATTCCCGCACAGCCTGTCTCTGCCGTTATTCCGACTGTTGGCGAACCTGGTGTATCGCTCTCTGCAACTGGACCTGCGCTCGTCAGTGGTCCGTTGCATGACGCCTCGGCTGCATTGCAAGATACCAGTGCTGGAAAACCTGCCGAGTCACCTTTGGAGGACTTGTACGGCACAGCCTCCCCCAAGACTGAGGAGAAGAAGCCGCTCGAGCAAGAGGAAAGAGAGTTGGCAGCTGGGAATGCGGTCTCGGAGACTGCAGAAGAGGAGAAGAAACGCCTGGAGAGGGAGGAAAGGGAACGCGTGCTTGCATGTGCAGCCAAAGCGTCCAGAGGTGCGGCGGAGAAGGATGGGGAAGAACTTCCACCCTACCAGGACTTTTAGGTGTCGATGTTATGGTTGGAATGTAATCCGTAGCCCGTTCCGAAATTGCTTGCCTTTTATGGAATCTTGGGTGTGGACGACGTGACACTGGCTCGCGCAGACGTCTTCCACACACCACACGATGGACAAGGCTGATCTCGAGACATATCAAGTACAACTCTCTCAGGTCGAGCTCGCGCTGCAGACGGATCCTGAGAACACAGAGCTTTCCTCTCTTCAATCTGAACTCCAGGAACTCATCTCTCTCGCGCAAGAGGCCATCGTGCAAGCCGAGGCAGCTTCCTCTTCTCGAGTGGGCCCATCGCGAAAATCGACGTCGTCGACTCCCGCGTTTTCGTGGGCGGCTGGGAATGAATGTTTGGTCAAGTATTCGGGCGATGGTAGTTTCTACCCTGCTCGAATAACGAGTGTGGGTGGTTCCGCAGAGAATCCCGTGTACAGCATCGTGTTCCGGGGGTACAACACCACTGAGCTGGTGAAGGGTGCGGAGATCAAACCACTTCCTGCCAACTACCAAGAAAAGACGCCCGCCTTGTCGAACAAGCGGAAGCTGACGAAAGTGGAAGAGGAAGACAGGGAACGGAAGAAGAAAAAGAACGAGAAGAAAGTGGAGGCAAAGGCAGCGAAAGCCAAGGAGCAGCTGGCCAAGCAGGCAACATGGCAAAAGTTTGCTAAAAAGTCGGAGAAGAAAGGGGTGCACATTGCTGGCGTGGCAGGAACGAGCATATTCAAGACGCCGGATAACCCGCTAGGCAAAGGTGGGCGTCGTTTCCGTTTTCTGGCCTGAACTGGACTGATGGGCGGCACGACACACAGTTGGGGTGACGGGGAGTGGCAAGGGGATGACGGAAGTGAGGTTGCTGGGCAAGCACAAGTTCACGCCGGTGGACGAGGCTCATCAGTGAAGGGTGTACAAGTACGAGCTGTGTCTGATTGTGAATGGCGGGCAGATTCGCCATCATCGCACGGGTCTGCAGAGAACGGCGTCTGCCAGTAGTACTGCTGCTTATCACCGCGGCCCATCTCGCGTGATTAACGTGCCATCCATGGCGTGGCGCAGCGACGGACGACGACGAGCTTCGCGCGATTGATTGGCGACACTGCCCAGCTTCGTTCCTTCCATCTCCGGCGCGCTTCTCAGGACGTCGGTCATCTAGCCATTCTCGCGTTCAATGGCGCGTCGTTGCCGTGGCGAGTGACCGGAACAACACTCGCAGCGAATCTCGTCCGTACATGGCAACTGGCACGACACGCATTCGGTATCTACACGCGCAGGAACACGCCAAGACAGGTCTATGGTTTGTCGTCAGATATTCCTAGACATCACGTCTCCCACCCCGTCACCCGTCCCGGGGAACAGAAACCGCTGTGTGGCCAGGTCTGTCGACGGGTCTGGGCTCGCTGAACCCCCGTCGGCTGAGGACGGACTCGCAGAAGCCGTCATCTCGTCGGGTGGGAGCGACGATACCGCGTCAAAGGCAGTCAAACTCGGATGATAACCCGGGTTTCTCGACATCCCCGCAACGTCTACCGAATGGCGCCGGAGGGGAAGGCCAGCGCTATGTGCAGCCATGACCTGGGCCGATAAATCAAGAAACTGGGTCAAGATCGCTCAGAATGGGGTAAACGGGCGCCGAGGAATGCTCTGGCCTACCACTTGTTCCTCGACAAGAGTGCCCTCGTGCAGCGTCTTGTTGGTGTTCTGCATATGCACGAGCAGTGTGCGAATGCTGCGAGAAGACAAGCCCCGGTATGTCGAAACCCGTTCGAGCCCTAGGGGTGCCGTCTGCACGAGTCGGAGCTGCTCGTGAAGATAGAGCACGTATTGTTCCAAACACTCGAGATAGTGGCGCTTCTTCTCGTGCGAGGAGATGGTGTCCCTGGTGCGACGAGTCGTGACACGTGAACGAAAGGGATAGACAGCATACATACGGATCGGTGGGTGTGAAACCTATTTCTTCTGCGATCGCGCGTTGTCTCGCCTTGCGTTGGCTCTCCGTCTTATTGACAGCGCTGTTGACGGGCGCAGTCGAGGCGTCGTCGGGTGACTGCTGTCTGCTCGTCTGGGGAGGGGAAGGCTGGATGTAGGGACGGCATTCCGAGACATCGCGTTGACAGGGCTGCTGTCGATGGCTGATATTCGACAGCAGCTCTGAGGGGGTGGGGAAGAGCTGCTGAGACGTGGCGGCATAGTAGTCGAGCATGCCCGGCGGGGTGTTGTCCCCCGGGACTGGAGGGTTCGGATCTATGCGTCGTGTGATCGGGTAGACAAGCTGTTGAGAAATGGGAGTAAAGGAGAGGTTTGGATCTGTAAGCGGGGTCGGGGGACGAGCGGGGTCAGACT
>QGOH01004266.1:0-21207 GCA_003313155.1 Boletus sp. MG95
CGCGAAACACCTCCGATTGCGTCCACAGGATTTTCCTGCGTTGCTGGAGGAACTCGGGTTCGGACCACCTCAACATCTGGGCATGGCCGGAGAAGGAGGTGGGTTTCAACTTGTAGTTGCAATCTGCATTCTCTTGCTGATCAGCGTGACTTTTAGGGTTCCGTAGACCTGTCGACCTCTACACCAAAAAGTAATCACAAAGTCGACCACATACACGATGTCGGTGACTACGATGCACATTTAATCGCGTCCCATGTTGACTGACCGATTCTGGTGATGATATGCAAGCGTGAAAGAATGCCGGTCCGTTGTTATCGGAGACAGCATGTGGCACCCTCACGCGTTGCACTTCAGAGGGCGGCGCCGTTCAGGCTACTGACCGCTTCCAATCTACCGAAGTCTATCTGCGTATTCGAATGCCAAACATCGCCATTGCCATCACCATCGATATATCGTACATCAAAGAACCTGATGCAATAAGTAGTTGTACATACACGGCGCTGGTCTCCTCGCACGTCCTCGCGTCCCCGCCACCTTGGAAACGAAGTAATCGTAATCCTCGGAGCAAGGTACGGCGCCAAGTGGACGTTGAAACTGCTTTCACGATGGTCTCCGCTTTGCTGTGATACTGCAAGTGTTCGGTTTTCAGGGTCGTCTATATGGACTGTATTATTGTTCCGTTTTCAATGTAGGTGCTTTAATCCAATCGTATGGTCCAGGATCCCGCAAGTCAGGTAATCACTATGAAACTGCTTTCGTTATCTAATTTCAATGCCTCGAAGCTCTGTTCTTTCCATCGTGCTGCGGTTCTGTCTTCGATTGTGCTAATCGTTTGTTAGAATGAGCGACGCGGGAGAATTGTGGGGTCATGTGATTACCCTGTATCCGAACTTTTTTCACAAGTTACAAAACATTGAGTAGGAAGGTATGGTCGTAAACATGTTACGTCTAAACAAGTGTTTCAGCAGAGTTGTCATGATTGGGCAATCTCTGATAGCCGGTGTGTGCTTCCTGCGTGAACCAATCAGAGCGCTTTGACTGTACGTGTCAGCAGTGGGCCGGAGATCGACTTGGACGACCATGACTTACTTCAATATATGGTGTAGATGAAATTCTACCTTCTTGATTGCTCTGTTGCACAGAGATGTCTGGAGCTGTGACACCCATCCCTGCAAATCCTGAAATGACGCCTATGATGAATATTAGCAATGCTGACTGAGTCATGACAATGAGCAGACCAACCTTGCAGAGTTTGCTCTGACAATAACCAAAGCATACCCATTGGTAACCAGGTATAATCTTGGGTCCCCATCATGACTGTTGTACGCTTCATGATTATACAATAGCATGTGTGGACCCAAGCACCTAAAAAGAGGAGGAACATGTATTTAAGCCAGGGGTTTGCTACAAACTTTTAATCAGGGGTAACGATCAAGTCAGAATAATGATCCCCTTACCATTCTCGAAGAATTGTGCAGTGCACCGTTCGGCGCTTGCCATAACTGTGAAGGCACTTGCCAGGCCGGCAGCTTCACACCCGAATGTGACGTGTTGGTTGGGCTTTCGTGAGATGTACATGGCGTATGTACCCCCAATGGCCAAAGAAGCCGACAAAAGGCCAAGCGTGACAGAAAGACAGGGGTACAGTGGCATGCCATACTTGCAATTGCATTGCCAGTGCGAGAGCACTGGGAATATTATTGGGAGCATGAGAAGTGCCATGGTTTCAAGACAAAAGAGAAAAAGGGTAAAGAGTGGCTTGATTGCCATGGTGTGGTGATGAATGTCGAATGTTCGACTGTTCGAAGAGGAGCTGTTACTGAATCTACCCGCCGCTAACGTAATAACCAAATCCGAGATTCGGTCGCGCTGGAGCGGTTTCCTAACAAGGAGGGTGTGGCAATCGCACTGATACGATAAGTCGCTCATACAGCAGCCACCGGACGGACCAGGACACCTTTCACCGTGCCTGATCCTCGCGCGAAACAACACGGAGCGAAGAAAAACAAGACAAAGACCGTTTTCGTTGTGACGGTCAACTCGCCCACGTCGCTCTCCGGGCCTCCACCCGCCCTGCAGCCCGGGTGTCGCGCAGCAGTCGTCTTCTGATGACTGGGACCAGAAGGTAATATGCAACCACTTTTTCCTCCTGTTGCACCGCTTTCTCAGAGACAGTGTCTCTTTTCTCGGGTCCTATCCAGCTTGTGAGTGACCATCGGCTCCCTGCTTATCTCAGAGACCATCTCTCCCTGCTTGTGCTGTATGCACCTAGGCTTGTGAGTCGTTTTGTTACCTCCCTGCTTGTGCTGCTTGCTCACACACCGTCTTTCCTTCCTCGCGTCCCATCTAGCCTGTGAGTGGTCGTCGGCCCTCTGCTTGCGCCGCCGTCTCATAGACCGTCTATCCCTTCTCGGACCCTGTCGATCTTCCATCGTTTCACCTCTTAATCACGATAATCACAGCTATGGGTCTGCTACTGCGAACCTCGCCCTCGCCCTTATCCCCGGTGGTCTCGATGGGACTTTGAATGACTGATACTTGATCCACCTCAAGCTGACCATCACTATGGCTTGTATTTCTATTTGGCAACTGCCACTGGTAACGGATCCTCCCCTTTTTTTTTTCATGATCCCTGTCCATAGCATCTCATGTTGACTGACCAATTCTGGTGATGATATGCAAGGTGAACGATGCAAATAGATGTGTATTGATATTGTCCATGTCATTCTCTTTGTACTAGCAAAAACGTCCCTTTGAGCGGCTAAAGTAGGTCTGCCAGAAATCCAGATTAGATCAAACACGTATCACGACTACGGTATCCTCGACTAACCCCACCAAGAACCATCGCACCCCCAATCGTCCGTCCCCGCCAACAGGGTGTATAACTACCAAAGAAAAATATCACCAAACCTTGTCATGGCAGCTCGGGTACATACCACGCCGTCGCTGAACCAAAATAGGGCGCAAATGAAGACGAATAAGTTAGATACGCTCATACATGCAAATGTACGCCTTGCTCTTGAGCACTTCTTCCAACGACGACAGCCGGACGATGGTGTCGCTGACGAACGCCCAATCTCGCGACGCCGTCCCATTGTCTGACCGTTGTTTCTCGGCGTCCGCTTCGGACGGCGGTGGTGGAAGCGCCGTGTAAGCGATATAGTGCCC
This sequence comes from Boletus sp. MG95, assembly GCA_003313155.1. Lineage (NCBI taxonomy): Eukaryota > Fungi > Basidiomycota > Agaricomycetes > Boletales > Boletaceae > Boletus > Boletus sp. MG95. The sequence continues at coordinate 3,169 of QGOH01004266.1, forward strand.
ACCCAACTATAAAACGTGTTGAACATCGTGTGCATCGCCCCTCGGGGAGCCAGTTGATCGTGCATACGACACGTACCATGCTACCAATGTGCACCACGACCGCATACAATCTATACATGCACGGCACCGGTCTCCCCGCGCGCCCTCGCGTCACCGCCACCTTGGAGTCAAAGTAATCCTCCCGTCTCGGAGCCAGGTACGGCGCCAAGTCGAGATATTCGGGAAACGAGATGTAGTCGTCTAGCTTCTTGAAGCCCGTGGAGAACGAGACGACTGGCGTCTTGGACAGCTGTTGGAAGCGCTTGAGATGGACGACGAGGATGGGTGGTGGCGTCGCGATGAGATAACGCTTGTAGGCCGGTCGCAACAGGTATTGTCGGGAACGCGGCACGCCAGATGGGTGTCGCTCGTCCTTTGAACGCGTGTCCGACGTTGACGTGGGTTGCTGTAGGTGGTCTTGCGAGGCGTTGGGCGATGGGTTGGATGACGCCGCCGAAGAAACGTCCGAGTAGATCGAAAGCAGTGTTTCGCTTTCGCCCTCTGAAATCTCGCTCTCGGTATTGCTGTCCCCGCTCCTGAACCCATGATGTCGGTGTTGATCTGACAGAACACTGAGTGATATTCTCGGCGAGTATTCAGTAGTAATGGTTGTCTGTGTCAAGGTGGACAAGATACTGCTCCCCCTGATTGGGACAGGCTTTGCGGTCTGCATGGACACGGGAGACTCAGGAGCGGTCGTTGATATGGAGGGGACGGCCAATACGTTTTGGGCCGGTGTTTCGTTCATAGTAGGCGATACAAGTTCAATGGGGTATCCATCGTTGAGCTGAAGTGCAGGCGGAATGGGTTTGTGTGTCGATGAGCCGCACGTGGAATGTTGGGTTAGTGTCCATGGGGTATCACGAGATGTCTGGGTATCTTGGAGAGAAATATTAGAGCGCGACGGGGACGCCGGGTGAGAAGGGGTGGCAACGGGAATGGCGGGGTTGGCAGGTATCGAATCTGGAGATAAACGGTTACCCTTGTTCTTTACATCGACAGCTTCGTCGTCCTCGCTGTCAGTACACGAATCCGAGTTCTGGGCGGATTCCCTCGCTCTAGGCTTATAGAATCCATTGGCTATCTTCCAGCAGCGGTGACAACGGACGGTGTTGTCTCCATCGAGGACCTCAACAGAAGTGAACAATCGAAGGCACTCTTCAATCTTGTTGATTTGATTGACCTTCAGAAAGATGTTTTGGGAGTGGAAGGTAGAAGTCGACGAGAGCTCCTTAGATTGCTTGAAGATCGAGAAAGGCTTTGGGACATGAGGAGGGTTGATATCAGCGAGAATGTCCCGTAGATATGCCGCCTCTTCTGCACTGAGTTTAGGCGCGCGGGGGGGCTTTGGGGTCTTTGAGCGCGTCCCCGGACTCGAAGGGCGTGAGATCAAGGGGAAACGGTGAGCCGAGGAACTGGATGGGGAGTTACCAGAGCGTTGGGTGGGCATAACCGATCGCTTTACGTTTGTGAGCTGAGCCTGGAGTCCCTCATTGCCGAGTCCGAGCGACGTCGACTCTCTCTCATGATGGGAGTACCCACTGACCGTGTCCGCCGTGGCAGGGGCCGAGCCGAGGTGATGTGAAAGGGTCCCTTCGTCCGTGGGTTTCAATGGTGTCGCAGATGGGGTTCCCTTCTTGTCCTTTCGCTCGCTCTTGGGTCGCCTGGCAAGACCGACCGAGACAGTGATTCGCCTGCTGAGCCTTGCCCAGCTCTCGTCCTTGTCTTTTCTTTCTTTCCCGTTCACCCTTTCAGGGGCGGCGGTGGTGGTGTGACCTCCGGGCGACTCGGGAGGTGGCACAGGCACGGGAAGATCTGGAACAGGGACGGGTTGAGGGGTATCCGTGGGTGTTCCTGGTATAGATGGTGAGTCCGATAACGAGGACGGCAGTATTTGTAAAGCAGTGTCGTCCTTGGTCATTTCACCGGCGTCTTGTTTGTCATCGACGGGTTCGACGATAATATCAACGTCGGCAAGATCTATGCTTCGTCGCCTTTGGGAGTCATTAGTCTCTGGGCTGTCTAGATGAGAATCGCGGTTGGGTGTGGCAGGGACAGAGGACGAGCGTTGCTGCGGTACTCCGGCGTAGAAGGCAGTCCCGATCTTCTTTGCGAACTGTTTCAGTTTGTCGCGTTTGCGTTCACGGACATAGTCCTCGGGTTTCATGCTCAAACTGAGATCGCTAAAATCCTCATAAGTGTGAGAGACGTGCTTGCATTCTTGGCAAACGAGGATGCTAGCGAGCTTTCCGCCGAAGAGCATGTCGACAAACGATGACAACTCGTCATCGGGATGAGGAGCAGGTTGGGGGACGGTGGGGCGGTGAGGTCGCGCCCGCTTTCTCTGTTCCTTTGGGGTTGGTGACCGTTGCTTGATGATCTGAGAGATCCGCGTAAGAAGGAGCGACAAGTATCGACTGACGGTGAAGGCTCACGTCGATCTCCTCCATACGGATGGCGTCGAGGAGCTGGCACAGAAACTCGTGGGCATCCTGCTGGCGGAAATCGAGGTACTGGTCGTACTTTTTTCCGAGGGCAGACAAGAGATTTCTGCAGAAGAACTCAACGAGGCGTGCGCAGAGGTTGTAAGGGGACCACGCACCTGGGGGTGATGTTTTCCCGTTTGCGGTTGTTCTGGATGTGCCATGCAGTCTGGAGTACCGCGACGAGGTGGTCGCCGATCGGAAGAGCGTCAGACCAGGGTTGATCGTGCTCGCGAGCGAGGCCATGGCCGTTTGTGAGGACCGGGGAACGGCGGGACGAAGGCGGGGCAAGGAAAGGGACGGGCTGGAAGTTGACGAGACGTTGCAGGTACTGTGTGGCAAAGAGCTAGTCGTGACGGTGAGCATCTGAGGTCGAGTCTGAGGGAGATGAACCACTGACACCTTGCAAGACCGAGTTCATGAAGCAGGTGTTCCCGTGGTTGAGGAGACCCGGCGGGAGGAGCGCAGACGCCTCCCTTTCCTCGCGTGCTTTGCGGGCTCTGTATTGTTCTTGGGGCGATGGCGTTTTCTGTTTCGCCATGGTGGTCTGCCCCCATCCGCAATCGATTGATGTACCCGCCGCAGTCCAGCTATCGTATGTACGACACACACCCCCCACAGAGGGGTCACAGTGTACCGAGCACACGCCCCAGTCGTTTCAACAGCATCTCGTTCTCTTCCTCCGTCCCGACCGTCATTCGCAAACACCCCTCACACCCCGCCTCGCCCCCCCGGTACCGCACCACAACACAGCTCTCGTCCGGCCCCCTTTCCTCCGCGAGCGTCTTGTACACCTTGACCGACCGCGTGTTGTCTGGCACGCCCGTGCTGGGGTCGAGGATCGGGATCAACAAGAAATTCGCATTGTTCCCACCGATACTCTTCCCGACGCCCAGGTGGGCGAGCTTCTCGAGCGACATCTTCAGCTTCTCCCGGGATTCGAGAAGCGTCCTAATTTTATCGCGCATGCCTTGCATCGCACCCGGTTCGAGCGCAGCCAGGGCAAGGTGCGCAGTCGGCGTCGAAATGTTGTACGGCGCTTTCGTGTTGCTCAGCACTTGAATCAGTGGGGGTTGCGCCAAGGCAATACCGAGCCTAGCACATCCAACTCAGTTCACCCCATCACACAGCCCTCGTTGACTTTTGCGTACCGGATAGCAGCCAACCCGAACCCTTTGCTCAGCGTTTGCATCACGCAAATATTCGCATAATCTTTGATCAACGACACAGCCGACGCGTCCTGTCCTGCGAAATCGATGTACGCTTCATCGACGATCACGATCCCCTTGAAAGGTTCATAGTCCAACAAGGAACGAATAGCGTCGAGGGATATCGTCGTCCCAGTCGGGTTTCCGGGAGAGCACAGAAAGATGAGTTTGATGGAAGGATCCTTGGACACGGCTTCCTTTATCTGTTCGGTTCCGTCAATACCGTAGTTGCACTCGATACGAAATAGACCGACAGGGTCGACAAGCAGGCTGAACCTCCCCTTGTCTCCACCTTCCCCTTCGCTCCCACTCAAGTTGAGAGAGCACCGAACAACGCCGATATCATTGACTTGAGCACAGACAGCGTACATTCCATACGTCGGAGGGGTAATCAAGATCTTCTCCCTTGCGGGAGCGACGCACACGCGCATGATCAAATCGATCACCTCGTCCGAGCCGACCCCGAGGAAGACATGCTTTACACTCGGAAGTCCTCGTAGCGTCGCGATGCGCGATTTTATCTCACCATGAGACGGATCTGGGTATCGGTTCAGGTTCGCGCCCAGAGTATTCTGCAGCTCCGGGGGTATCTGGGAATCTGCTTCTATGGAGTGACCGAGCGCGTTTTCGTTTGCATCCAGTAGGATTCCGTCTTGGTAGTCATCCCGAGCGCAGCGATATGGGTGAAGCGCAAGAATGTTGGGTCTGATCACCCTTTCTATATCGAAATGGGCGGGCTTCGTGGGCGAGGAGGAGGGTACTAGACCGAGGATCGGCATCGCATCAAGACGAGAGCACACCAGTGACTCAGACCTGACTCACACGGAGTTTGACATGCTCTGATGATACACACTATTTAACAGTACCCGTCCGAGAGAAGCTCTCGTCGCCGCATCTCCTCGAGAGCTGTAAGGCCACTGCATGAATAACCCTATTACCGGCTCGATACTTGCTACGATATTTCCCCTTGGCAAAATGAGAATCCATTTCAGCGACGCTGCAATTGACTGCAGACATGGATGTCAAGTTTAGAGTCTCCGTCTACCGGGATTCAGAGAAACCCTACTTCTGATATCACCGCGAGGTCAGCACAATAATTGAGTGGGGAATGTTGGCGCGGGGAATCGTGGGAAGATGCCAGATCACCAGGCTATCACCAACTCCACCAAGTGAATCCAATGGCGTCGGATCTCCCGTTTGCACTGCAGCTTCATGCCGAGCTACCAGGTAGGCACGCATTTAACCCACCAAAGTCATACTCTACATCTTCTGGTGTTCAGGTCACGAAGATCGCGCTTGGCAAGTCGTCTGGAACCCAGCCAAACCTTTACTTGCATCGTGTTCGGGAGACAAAACAGTGCGCTTGTACAGCTACCGCAGGGACCCACATGATCCATCCAAGATTTCCTTTTCGCATCTCACGACGATCCCGACAGGGCATAGTAAAACAGTCCGAAGCATTGCATGGGCACCCTCGGGCAAAACATTCGCAACAGGGTCCTTCGACGCTAATATTGGTATATGGGAAAAACGTGAGGCATCGGACGACGGCGCGGATCCATCCGAGACTGAAGAATGGGAATGCATCACGCTTTTGGAGGGACACGAAACAGAATGCAAGAGTGTCGCGTACTCAGGGACAGGAACGTTGCTTGCAACATGTAGCAGAGACAAAACAGTATGGGTCTGGGAAGGTGATGATTGAGTTCAATCATGGCATCTACTCCCCATTGACTGGTTTCTCTGCTGCAGTCCAGCCGGATGCAGATTTCGAATGCATGGGCGTCATGATGGAGCATAATCAGGACGTCAAATGTGTCTCGTGGCATCCCATAGAAGAGGTTGTTCTCGCTTTCGAACCATGTCGCCTTGGGATTGATTTGAGTTCTGAGGATAGATCCTTGCCTCAGCATCCTACGACGATACGATCAAGCTTTACATCGACGATCCATCCGAAGACTGGAATTGCTTTGCGACGTTATCCGGTCACACAGGAACAGTGTGGTCCGTTGCATGGGCACCCCGCGGCGACTACCTTGCCTCTTCCTCCGACGACCTTACAATCCGAATCTGGAGACGGTCTGCTGAACACGCATGGGAATATGCCCATCAACTGAAGGGTCATACGAGAGGTATATACTCCATAAGCTGGGGAACGGGCAAGGGCGACAACCTTGGATGGCTTGCGAGCACGGGCAGTGATGGTAAAATAAATGTTTGGGAAATATCGGTGAGTTGGATAATCAGACGAATACCAATTTATCTCTGAGTCTGCTCCATGAAGGAGTCTCCCCAACGAGATACCACATGCACCACGCTGTCGTCGAAACTGATCGCGTCCGTCTCATCTGCCCATGATATTTACGATGTAAATTCAGTGCGATGGTGTACCCGCTCCGGGTTCGAGGATCTACTCTCTACCGCAGCGGATGATGGTTCTATTAGAATATGGAAAATGTCACCAACTGTATCATAAGCAAAGTCGTGGAATGGATGTGTAGAAAACGAATCAAAAGTAGCGTTTTGTGCATTTCCTATTTGAGACAATTGTTCATCGTCTGGCCGACAGCATCTCTGCCAAATATTTCTGAGAACACTACTGTGGTCTGTTGCTAGCAAGACTCGGACGCGCAAAGTCACACAGAAATCAAGTTTAGCCCCCCAAGACCCCACCTGCACCGGTTTACACGCCTTTACTTGTCGCGATGATCCAGACTGGCCTGATACAGAGCGCGCACGATGATCTCGTGACAGACCTATGTTATGACTACTACGGTCTTCATCTCGCCACCTGCAGCCTCGATCAACGGTAGGCTTTGACTCAAACGCGTCTCAGCCACTCCTAATCGATTTCAGCATCAAAATTTGGCAGCTAGATGAAACCGAAGGGACATGGAGTGTAGAAGACGAGTGGAAGGTCATATCACTTCTCTATGACATTGAGTACGATTGATCAATTACTTTTTTCGTATAGGCACATGATGCCGCCGTCTCAAGATTAAGCTGGGCTCACCCGGAGTTCGGCACAATCCTTGCGTCAGCGTCGTTCGATCGCACCGTCAAAATCTGGGAACAGAACCCCTTTTCAGCTTGCGGGGATGTTCAATCCAACGGATCCATGCATGCGCAGACAGCAGTATCTGGCAGTAGCTCTTCGTCAAGATGGGTAGAAAGAGTAGTCTTGCTTGACGCGCGCGGCACAGTGAGGGCAGTAGAATTCGCACCGCACCATTTTGGATTGAAATTGGTATGCATTAACGTGGGTTTGACACTATTCCTCTTTCTCAACGTTTTCAGGCAACCGTCTCGTCTGACAACTACCTGCGGATATATGAATGTCTAGAGCAATCTTCGTTGGCTACCTGGCAACTCTGCGAGGAGGTGGATGTCACAACACTTCCGTCAATATCTTCTCCTTCGTCGCTCTCTGTCGCATTTGCGACGCCAACACAGACACATGCAACACTCGAGGGTGCTTCTGCGTCTCTGGTTGCCCAGGCACTACAGCAATCACAAGTGCCATTGCAGCAGAAACCTGGGTCGGGAAACCGAGAAGCCGATGGTGGATGGTGTGTGTCGTGGTGTAAAGAAAGATATTGGGGGGAGGTCCTTGCAGCCGGTTGTGGCGTATCGGGGACTGTCAAGGTAAGTAACTACTTTACATCTTGCTGTAGTATGAACTCGTTGTTGAACCTCTCCAGATAGTACAGGTGTCGCCTTCCCGCCGCCCAACAACACTCCTGACACTCGATCCAACTCCTTCTGGGGCCCTCAAGTCATCGGAAACTAACTCAGGGACAGGGCCATCTGACGGGGAAGCACCGACAGCGTATGCAATCACCTCTGTTGCGTGGGCGCCATTCTGCGGACGATCGTATCACCTTCTCGCAACCGGAGGAAGAGACGGTCACGTAAGAATCTGGAGGGTGAGACCAGCGGAAGACAACGATGATCCCGAGGCGGAGGGAGAACCGAGATGGACTGGTACGATTGTTGCAGACTTTGACCACCACAAGTTCGTCTATCTGGTTCCCCCCAGTGTGCCATGCTGATGTCCCTTGAAGGTCGGCGGTTGGTCGGGTAGAATGGAATATAACAGGGTATGAGCGCTGCACCAAAGTTTACCTTCTTGAGTTACTGATCTGCACCTCAGTACTGTTCTCTCGTCAGCTGGCAACGATGGTCGCGTTCGGCTCTGGAAAGCCACGATCGGGAGTGTCTGGAGACCTGCAGGTAGCATCGGAGTTGAACAATCTGAAGATTCACCCGATGCAGACGTGGTCATGGACGATAACGTCGTTGGCGAATAGTAGTTTGGTTTTGCGGGTAGTTGACTGGATGTACAGACTCTCTGAAAGAGCAAGAAAAAAAATGTAATGTCGATGGACTCGTTTCCTACCAAATGACGGATCATCGAATCTGCCGTACTAGGAGGAACGGTGGGACAGCCAAAGGCAGGCTACGGTGAATGTGCCCTCCTTTAGTCAATAGATCACATTGGACTCGAGACCGTCAAGCCAGCTTACTAAGCACGCTCCGAGACTGCCAAAATCATGATGCGGCGACCAAGGTTAATCAGAGGACCTGCGAACAGGGAATGATTGATGGAGGCAGTATCCAGATACAGCCTCGTGTCCAGGTGCGCTACTAAATTCAATGTCTCGTTTGCAAGCCGCTCTGATAAATTATAGTGAAATCGACAAGGCTCTTGGGCTGTCGAGCGGGATGCGGCCTTATCCATATGCCCTTGCAGGAAAACCTCGAGATCAGTGCAGTTGTCGACCAGTGATAGAATGCTGGCCCCGCGTTTCAATTCTGGTGTCGTCTTTTTACATCCCGCAGGGAACAGACTTGGTATCAATCCGTCACCTTGATCAATTTCCATTGCTACGAGAGAGTGATGGTGTTTTGACTGCTACAGCCTTGTGAAGCCCGCGGTCTTAACCGTCTCGTTTGTCTCTCGACACCTAAATCTTCTTTGCATCTTCATGAGCGAGGTTGCAATACTCTACCTTACCGGGCTGCAGTTGACGCAATGGACAGGGCTTGCGTCTGCAGCGCTCTTACTTTATGACCATGCAATTAATTTATCCGACGAGGTGAGTCGTGCCATGTTGACTCCTCCTATCTACACTCTACAATGCACTGAACATGCAGGTGGAGCATTTTTGGAGTGGCCCATGGACGTTCTCAAGGGGAATGTATCTCTGTGTTAGTGTGGTCGGTATCTGGAATATTTCGTCTACTGAGAGATATCGCCAGATACGATACTTGGGTTTCATGCAAGTAGTGTAAGCAAGTTCCGTGTCGGTTGACGGTGGTTTGCTCACGACAATTTGCTTCCCCAGGATTATGGTCCTGAGTAAGACAATAACTGTCCAACCTTGAGGGGTTCACTAACCACGACGTGATAGGCCAGTGTGCCCATATCTTGGTTAGTAGCTTCTCTGACATCAAATGCCAGACTCACATTGGCTATACCTTTTCCACTCAGTCGTAAGCGTCGGCTTGTAGAAGAGCCCTCTCCATCCTCTGATTGCATGATCAGCCCCCTTCTGTCCGCTTCCATGGTATATGGCGCTGAAATCGCCGTTATGATTCTTTGTCAAGGCGCGTTCACTCCTTTTTTTGTGGCGCCTGGTTCTGATTTTCATCGTGAACTATTTAGCTGCTATCACGGCACGCGTGTGGTACATGTTCGCACACCACTCGATTGTCAAAAAACTTGTTATCATGGCTTATGTAGCTTGTACCTTGGCCACTGCGCTGCTTTCTGTCCACTTGTGGTCCTTTGTGCAAGCTGGAGTACCTCAACCAGGCACGGACCCTGTCCGCACACCAGCGATGGTGTGGTTATATGTCCCGTCACTGTTGCTTCACAGCTTTTTATATGCGCTTCAAGTTTATCGATTCGTGATGAGTCCCAAACACTTGCAAAGAGACACTCTTCTTTGGCGGTTCTTGAAGGAGTAAGTGAACTTGATCATAGTTTCTGTCGCAGCACTTAGACCGTACAGAGGAATGGGGATGTATGCATGTGCATTAGGTGAGACATTGTCCGTCTCTCAGACAAAATTCTTAAATTAATGGATTTTAGGATCCCTTCTGTTCATTGTGATTGGGCTCACGATGACTGAAACTTCTCAAATTCCGGCAAGTAGTCGCTTCCTTAGACTATGCAGAACTTGAAGTAACCACTCTCAACCGAAAAGGTGTATGAAACCGCGTTTACTGCGGGGTACGTCCTATTTGTCAAGGAGCACATCATCGGTTCGGTTCATTCTTCCACTCAGTGTTATCTTTGTTGCGTTGACGGTTGTTTCGGTGTGCCGCGCAATGCTCAGTATTAAGTCGTTGGCTGCGACCGTACACGTTGACCCTGGATGGCTGCTCAACCATGCAGAATTGAGCCGTGTTCACTGGCGCCAAGGTGGGACGGACGGTGAGATTGTGGTGGAGATGCTCGGTGATTCCTATGATCTCCCAACTATGTCTGGTTTTCCTAATGATGCCGACTCTACGGTTATTGATCCGTTAGATACGGAGGGCGCGAGCCGTCCCCCGGGCATTACTGTATCACCAGGTTGACCTGGCATATCCAAATGCGACAACTTGTTGCTTGTATTCTCTTTGGTGAATGATGGATAGTGGGCTTGTACCGCACTCGTTCTACTAGTGGCGCCATCGCTCGCCGCGGCGACCGACTGTGAACAAGTTAGATGACAGAAAGTCGTTCTTTGATCTTCGAATCTCCCCTTATAACATCGCATTAATGGGGTAGTGGTAACCTGGGTCGTTGCCATCGACCCGCCGGGGGTTCGATTCCCCCTTAATGCATTGCAATGTCCCTTTTTTTTTTTAGATGAGGTCCATGATTACGTAAGTGTAGGTAGGAGCAGCCGAGTCTGCATGTTGCACTGAGCTGGTGATGGCTGCGGTAGCGACGACCTCAATTTGCGGTGTCGTGCGGCGCGTGGCGCGTTCTACCATCGCAACGGACAGACTCATCGTGCTTCGTGTTCGTGAGTTTCTCCGTGCTGTCTCGTCCTCTGACCTAAACCCGAATATATTCCAGCTCGTCACAGCCATACCCTGACGCGACGACACCTGAGCGCTGTCGTATCCCCATCCTCTGCGGTACCTCTTCCAAACACGGAGCAGGCATTTTCTAATGGCAGCAGTGGGTTCAATGTAGATGCTACCGTCGGGGAAGACGTCGTTGCAACCAACGACGTCGAAGACGAGAATACAAATACAGATGGTAGTTCCCCCAATGAGGTCTCCTTGTCGTTCAAATCTCTGAAAGACCGGGTCAACCACGATACACTCAAAGCACTTACAGTCCGCCCTCTTCGACTTGGGACAATGACTCCGGTTCAGGAGCGTGTTACGGCTCTCTTGCCCGACCTCGTTCGCCCTTGGGATCCAGAAGGAATTGTCCCCCCGGCCGTTCCCAGCCCCCTCCCGCCTGATTGGAAACCACCTGTAGTCGACTGGAATGCCCCTCGCGATATTCTTGTTCGGGCCAAAACAGGTACCGGAAAGACCTTTGCATACATCATCCCAGCCATCGAGTCGCGACTCAACTACGTCGAGCATCGTGCAAAACTCGCTGTCATCAACGCTGGACTCGAAAGTTCTCCTGACATCGCAGGAAGCGCGAGACGCGCATACCGACGTAGTTCGGCGGGCGCGCTTATCCTCGCACCCACAAGGGAGTTGGCCATACAGATTGCAGGTGATGCACAGAAGCTCACAACGCACCAGAGTGGCTTTGAGGTGCAGTTGTTGGTCGGCGGCGCTGGGAAGGCGCGGCAAATAAAAGACTGGATGGAATCATCACGGGACCTTGTAGTTGCGACTCCTGGACGGCTGAGGGATCTCCTGACCAATGAGCCGGAGTTCCGACAGGGGTTTAAAGGCTGCCCTATGGTAAGTTCCAAGCTTTTGGCTATGCGTGCCTTACCGCTAACAGACGGCCAGTTGATCCTAGATGAGGCAGATACGCTACTTTCTATGGGATTCCGCGATGATATTGATGCAATTATTTCCTTCCTCCCTCGGTCTCCCGTCCGCCAAACTTTACTTTTTAGCGCGACCATGCCGCGCGCCGTCCGACAACTTGCGTCATGGATTTTGTCCCCAAATCACAGATTCATTGATGCTGCGTTACCGGAACCAGGCTTATCACCACGTCGGAACGAAGGACAAATGGGACTAGCGGTGCCCTGTGACGACGAGCTAACGACACACAACCACATCAAACAGTTCCACACGCTGTGTCCAACTGCCTCTGATCAATTGCCGACCTTACTGAAGCTGCTGACGCACGATCAGTTGATACATGGTCCAAGCTCGAAGGCGATCGTGTTCTGTCCCACTGTCCAAATGACGGAATTATTCTCGTTGTTGTTGCGTTCAGTAGCGGAAGAAGTACTACCTGACGACACCACGGAGATCGCGACGATGCATTCGAAAATGAAGCAGTCGGACAGAGATCGGACCCGGAAATTGTTTCACAAGGCTGGAAAGACCCCGAATGGAAAACCGACTGTGTTGGTCACCTCAGACATCAGTGCAAGAGGGGTGGACTACCCTGGAGTAACGAGGGTGATCCAACTTGGTGTCCCAAGTAAGGAGACTATGTATATCCACCGGATAGGGAGGATGGCCCGAGGCGTCGATTCCTTCGCACCTGGACGAGGGAAAGAGGATAACAAACCCATCGTGCGCGCAGACTTGCTGTTGTTGCCTTGGGAAGCGGGGTATATGAACTGGCAGCTGACCAACCTCCCCATAAAATTACTCCCGATCTCCACCCTCGATAGTCAACTCGCCTCCCTTTCCCCACAGTCGACTACCTTGACCACCGAATTCCAGAAATCTGCTCTCGCCGAGGTACAGCGCCGGATCGACCCTGCTGACATTCGGAGTACAGCTGCCTCTCTGCTTGGATATTACCTCCCCCTCGCGCCCCCATTACGATTGCAACCGAATGCCGTTTTAGCAGGCGTGTCTTCTTGGGCCTCCGAATGTTTCAATGTCTCGATACCGACGATCAAGAGGTTTCCGAGGAAGTTTACGGAGGCGTACGAGCAGAGTACCCAGTCGGAGAAGACGAAAGGCCTGTTCGTCGATGGCCTAAGGGTCGCTGGCCCTCCTTCACTTGGAAAGGCCAAGTCCAGGAATCGTTCGGTTTGGGAAGGTGCGAATACGCGGAGGAAGAAGCCGAAGCGGTGGCATTGATGATGGAAGACATGCCTCTATACCAGCATTGCTCAGACGTACTTTAATTACCGTCGATCCATCACTCGAGTTTTCCTCAAGTGCGGTTTGCTTTGCAAGACATTTGGTTGATCGCAAATGAACTACGGGATTATCCTGGCAGAGTGCGGCGAGCCACGCTGCAACACAACACCGTTGCTAAAGCAGTTATGTATTGCGGAAATCTATGAGACTCATCTCATTAGGTACAGCAGAAATGAGTTTGTTACCCCTCATAGCATGTCTCTCGTACTGGGTGCCATTGGTTTTTGCCCTCTCGACTAATCCAATTCAGGGGATGCCCGCACGGGTGTGACTCCGGTGTTAACGGGACGCTCCCTCATCCGTGCTCTCAATGCTTCTTCGCTGACCATGACACCTTCCTGATGCGGTGGCTTAAAGGACGTTGACTGTTCTTCCAATTGTTCCTCGAGGACCGAGGAACCACACGCGGCAGCAATGAAGCCAAGGAACGGTGGCGACGGATTCAACGGCCGAGAACAGAATTCAGGGTGTGATTGAATCCCCACAAAGAACGGGTGGTCCCTGAGTTCGAGAATCTGCATTCGTTCACCGCGCTCGTCTTTTCCAACAAAGGTGAGTCCAGACGCCTCGAGTCGGGAAACCTCTGCAGGGTTCACTTCATAACGATGACGGTGTCGTTCCCACACCTTGTCTGCGTTTCCATAGAGTTTGCGTGCTTTGGACCATGTCGACGTTAATGGGTGGATCCCATTGGTGGCTGGGTGACCTTTGTCGGTACCGTTTACGATGGGAGTAGGAGATTCAGAGGGAGGGGTCTCTGGATCGGTAATGTTAGCACAAGGTTGGAAAACCGTCGGGCGTAGACCAAGACGCATCGTTCCTCCCATATGCGTGCGCGATATTTCAGGCATGAAAACGATAAAAGGGTGAGTAGCATCAGGTTGGAATTCGGCCGACGTCGCGTCTGCATCCTCAAGTCAACGGAAGCCATAAAATCAGGCAATATGACAAGGGGGGTTCGGAGCTCACCGTGCACGCCAAGCACGCTCCTCGCCCACTCCAGTACAGCCAGTTGGAACCCAAGACAGATGCCCAAGAATGGTATTTTCTGTTCGCGTGCCCATTTAATCGCGAGGATCATACCCTCGGTTCCACGCTGTCCAAAACCTCCAGGAACAAGAATACCCCTTGACGCAACCTCAGCGTGACCTCTCGAAGGAATGAGGGAACGTACACGGCACCCACGACACTGCGCCATGCGTCATGGTATTTAGCAGGGTCTGACAACTGAGTAGGGGGTTCGAGGTCCGAGGACTCTACCCACTATGTTTTCCCAAATTAGCGTGTAGCAACATAAACCGAAAGCTTGACGAGCCTGAATGACAAGCTCTCGCCTGACACGGAACGCAGAGTGCTCAAGAGCTTTTATGACAGACATGTACGAGTCCTTGAGGTCAGTATATTTCCCAACCAGGACGACCTTGACCTGGTCAAAAAGCCGTTCTTGGCTGGTGTAGTGATGGGTGAGGGAGATGGTACCCAAGATATGCCAAGACATACCCTTTTATCATACTTTTCCACTTGGCGCCGAGAGATAAACCCTTAGATACCATCTCCTCCGTAATGTTGAGAGCCGGAAGGTTCAACCGCTTGCGAAGATATTCGACGATTCCTTGGTACTGGAGAAGCAGAGGGACATGATACACGGAGGTCACATCATGCACACCGACTACTTGCTCAGTCGCAACATGACAGAACATGGAGATTTTCTCCTTGGTCGCTTTCTCCAATGGATTGGGGCCCAGCAATCGACAGGCGATCTATGATATTTGGGTTTGGCTGAATGCGTCGAGGCCCTGCAGAAACTACGCCTCACCAGATCAGGGAGCAATCCAAGCCCTCGCAGAGCATGGACAGTTGTTTGTGTAGGTTTAGTCTTCTGTTCGCCATGCATATCTGGTACAAGCGAAACATGTATGAGAGCAAAGTTGTCGTGCCCAACTCGAAACTGGAACTGTCGCATGGCTTCAATGAAGGGAGCGGATTCTATATCCCCAACAGTTCCTCCGAGCTGAGGGTGCTTGAGGCATTTTCATTCACAGAAAGGGATGGCGCGTACCTCTACTATACAAAGGTCCGGTACTTGGCCGGAATTGTCGACTGGGATTTTCGAGACACGGTCTATCCAGTCCTGGATAGCGTTCGTGACATGGGGTACGATCTATCAAGTAGCCCGTTAGGCTCCCATATGTGCTGATTGCAATTACAACCCTACCTGGACTGTTTTTCCAAGATATTCGCCTCTCCTCTGCACCAAAGATCAACAGGGTAAAGTAAACCACCTGGGCACAACAAACCTCCATCTCGATCACATCCCGATAGATCTTACCCGTAGTTATGTTGTTATCTCTCGATAGTGTGACATCCAGATAGCGTTCATAGTTGCCCAAATCCAAGTCTACCTCACCGCCGTCATTCAAAACATATACCTCACCTAGTGAGGATACTCAGGACAGAGAAAAAAACGCCATCTGTCACGATCTCACCGTGCTCGGTGGGTCGCATGGTGCCAGCATCTATGTTCATGTACGGGTCTATCTTGATTGCGGTGACCCTAAGGCCGGCTGTTTTCAAGAGCAGGCCGGTCGAAGAGGCTACACGTCGGACGACATGAACAGGGATCTATGGGCACGAAAGACGTTGCATCGCACCAATAATGCCCTTGCCGATCCCGCTGACCACGCCTCCAGAAACGAGGATGAACTTGGTCATTACCGCAGGAGGAAAAAAAGCGAAGACTCGGAAGAGACCAAGACCATTTTCAACCGGACATTTATGTAAGCGAAAACGACTGTATTCGGAAAGCTTAGTCAGCTTAGAACCACATGACTCTGCTGATCCGAGACTGCCCATCCTTGCTGTTATACGGGTTCCCGTTCCAAGAACACGACTTGTTTCCAACGCAACGTTGTCATCCCCGTGGTCACCACGGCGAGGTCAACAACGTCAGGAAAATGCGGAGAGATCAACCTGAGCTGGCATATCACCGCCCAGGATGGCAACAATCAAATTCTGGGCAGCGTGTGTCGCCATATGTTTCCGTGTCTCCAGCGTTGCGCTCGCAATGTGCGGAACGATAACGCACCTGCAACGTTCCAGGGAATGAGTCTAGTATAGACCATCAAACATCGCGGCTCACTTTGGCTCCGTGACCAGCGGGTGACCTTTTGGCACATTTGGTTCACCCTCCACAACATCAAGCCCCGCACCCCAGATCCATCCTTCTCGGAGTGCCTTCGCGAGCGCGTCGGAATCCACCAACGTCCCTCTGCTCGTGTTCACGAGAACACTGGTCTTCTTCATTTTCTTCAACAACTCCTCATTAACAACGTGATAAGTCCCCGAGCCGCCCGGTGCAAGAACAATCAGAACATCACTTTCGCGAGCCAGTTCTTCTAGGTCCACCTTCGAGACTGCCTTTAGGTTGTACTTTCTTTGCAATTCTGTGTCACGCTGTAGATTCGGCGGGGAAGAGGGATTCGACGAATATAGGCAATGCGTGATGCCGAATGGCACGAGTCGTGACAAGGTTGCTTGGGCTATTCGGCCAAATCCGATGAAACCGACTTTACGCGTTGGAGAAAGCACTGTCGTGCTTAGCTGTGGTCCGCAAAGGCCGAAAGGAGCCCACGAGAAGTTTGGCCACTGTGGAGGTCATCGGTATGTCTTGAACGCACGGTCACTCGAATTCGACCACATACCCCTCCGTTTTGCACAAGGGTGTATCCTACTCCACCATTTCTTCCTGCCATCAATGCCAGCATCACGGTTAGATCGGCAACTACCAGAACACTTCAAAGGCACGCAGTTATACAGGTGGACCTAACTTGCCTGCATCAGTCAGAACGTCAGGGGTATAACCGACCTTGAGTCCTCTTTTCGCAACTGCTTTAAGGTCAATATGCTCTGTAAAGTTCATGCGCCAGGATGGGATAAAGAATCATGTTGTGAGGAAACGACAGCCTCACCATAACCAACAGACATTGTCGACACGACTCGGAGAGAAGATCCAGCTATAAGCCGCGAGTTAGTCAGACTCAGATCCCCCCCGAAGTGGGTATTGTGAACTAACCCTTGTCCAAGAGTTCCAAGTCAACCTGGGGACGGAGTCGAGCATGTACGAGGGGTCATTCCGCATGGGACATACCTTGTCTGTCAGCATAACGATTACCCCGGTTGCACCGGGGATATTCTCCAAAAGCCATTTCCTATCGCACGCGCGGTCTTCTGGCCAGACAATCAACTAGTCACGATGTTGGACCAGCCCGATTAAATAACATGGCAAGGTGTGCAAAGATACCTCTAGTTCGTGCCTACCCCCCAATAGTGGCATTACATCGGATCCAAGGTTGCGACAGATGACGACTTTGTAAGGTGGACTGCTGAGATGAGAGACGATCGAGGTTAGTCGCGCGGCTGAAGAATGGTTGGAAGCGAATGACCCAGATTGCGCCATTGCTTTTGGTAGTACCGTGTACAACTGAAGTAGCCTGGTATATGGTATACGTCGCAGCAGTGATGAATTAGAGGGATCTTGGTGTGATCATTATACCTTGGTGCAGGTGGTGAGAATCAGTCGGACCGACGGCTCTGCAGGGCCGGGAGCAGACCACCGCAGTTGCGGCACACCACGGCTTGTCATCCAGCACTTCAGTGGTGTCGGGATTTTCGTTCTTGCTCCTCGAGACAGTCTGTACGTCCAGTTGACTACCAAACCACCACTCAACGGCAGTGTTACCGTCCATGACCGTGTCTGCATTGGGACTGTCCAACTCCGATACTACCTGCAGGTCTCCACACTCCACTCTCGATCTGCTTTGCCGGCCAGAGCTGGACGCGACCGCCCGGGTCCTTGGTTGACGATAGTACCCGGGAGGGTAAATGTCGGTAGCACGATCATGCCTACCAGGTAGACAAACTTGTAGTGGTCAAATTCTGCACTCAACGATCCCTGTCTCCAGGGGTCAAGCGTCAAGCGTCAAGCTTTCAAGTACAACATG
>QGOH01004334.1:1711-12167 GCA_003313155.1 Boletus sp. MG95
CCTGCTTATCGCGTACAGTTACGCGATGGTTCGACGTCGTCGTCGAAGCGGCAGCACGCCGGTGTCCCACCGCCGAGGACTCCGGGTGGTAGACTGCCAGGCGGTGCATGTATTCCTCCGTCACTCGAGGGGTGGAAATACAAGGTCCTTCTCGCTGGTAAATACCTGAATGTCATTCGTGAATGTGGTATAGAACTGCAGGCAAGCCAACATCAAACGAACGAACAACAGCAACACTCCATGGATGACCAACAGTGAGCTTTCACACCGTGCATCTGCTCTCGTAACCGACTGTTCCTCAGGCTGTACAAGTTCGTGGAAGACGCCTACGCGCACGCCAACCAAACCCTACTGCAGCTTCTGCTACAAGATCAGCAACTGATACCTCGCCTGCGCTCCCTAAAACGATACTTTTTCTTGTCGCAATCCTCTTTCCTTACACACCTACTCGACCTTGCGCACACTGAACTTAGAAAGCCCGCGAAATCGGCCAGCATCGTGAAACTCCAAAGTCTACTTGATCTTGCGCTCACGGGTGACGACGCGCTGTTCCGAGAGGACGTCAAAGTCAGTATCGCTGGCACGGGGCTGTACGAGTGGCTGTTGAAAGTTATCAGTGTGAGCGGAGTCATCGGAGGCGAAGACGGGGAAGGTGTGCCTGACGGTGCAGGGCAAGAAGATGCGAAAAAGGATCGGGATAAAGACAAGGACGATAAAAAGCCAATGCTAGGTAAGACTCACAAGAATATCCGCGACCGCTCGTAATCTTGCACACCTTGCAGCCATTGAAGCTCTTGCACTCGACTATACGGTAAAATTTCCTCTCTCTCTCGTCATCTCGCGCAAGACCATCCTTCGATATCAACTGCTCTTCCGATTCCTTCTGCACCTCAAAAATGTTGAGCAATCGCTCGCTTCAATGTGGATTGAACAAAAGACGGCAACGTGGCGTAAATCCGTTCCCAACCATCCCGAGTTCGAGCAATGGCGACTTCGGGTACTACTGCTTCGCGCGCGAATGCTGTCGTTCGTTCAGCAAATACTGGCCTTTGTAACTTTTGAAGTTTTGGAGCCCAACTGGCGCTCTTTGGAAGCGAAATTGACCAAAGTCACGACGGTGGACCAATTACTGAGAGATCATGTCGATTTTTTGGATACTTGTTTGAAGGAATGTATGTTGACGAGCGCGAAATTACTCAGGGTAGGTGGAAGCCGTCCCGAATGATGTTCTTGCTGACGGAGGAATTGTTGGACAGGCATATTCACGCATGATCGTAACGTGCTCGACGTTTGCGCTTTATTCGTCGTCCTTCACGAAATCGGCATCACAGGCACTCTCGGCTGCTGAATCAGGTGACGGGGATCAAGCCATGGGCAAGCGTTGGGACTTCCTGAAGAAATTCGAGTCGAACTTTCACCATTGGTATGTGCTCATGTTCGCCCCGATGGCGTTACCCATCTCACTTGTCTTTCCAGGTTCAAGGTAAATGTGATCTACCCCTACGGCGATTGGTATTGGTTAACTCGCTATTGCAGTTTCATTTAGACTGCGTGCAATACTATGCGTCGAGCGAGAATGTCTCGCTCCTTCCGCTGGTGGTCAGGTTGAGTAGTATTAAATCTATATCATGAGCGTATATCGTGTACCCTCTGGTTAATTAGCATAATTTGCCGATGCGTGTGAATTTCTGGCAACTAGGCTTTCACCAATTCGACACCTGCGTTGGTATCACCGACCACGCGACTCGGTCTACCATGAGGGACAAAAACGTCTTCAACATCAAGAGGTGTCTGCCTCGCATGGTACGCCCCGTTCCAGCTTTGCTCTGCAACAAGCCCATTCAAGTCGTGTACCCAGAGCTGGTCACTGGACAATCTTTACAGCGTGTGGGCCCGCGCCTTCGTAGCACAGAAGCATGTCGTTTTCAGCCGAACCAATCGAACGCTTTTTCAGCAACGTTGGACAGCCAAGGCCCTCATGCGGGCCTACCATGGCGACTTCATCCCCGAGAAGACGTTCAAGCGGTGGTATCTCCCCACGACACTCCCGGATGTGCGTCCCCGCGTACAAACGGGGCATAACACGAGCCTGGCATTGGATGCGTTCGCCGGTCGGACGGCGCAAGTCGAGCGCGCGGAACGTCGGAAAAAAGAGGAGGACGAAAAAGGCCTCGCGCCGGTTGGAAGTTTGATGATGTCCGAAGTCGAGCGGCGGATAGACGTGTTCCTATTCCGGTGTTGCTTTGCGTCGAGCGTGTATGAAGCGCGGAGATTAGTGATTCACGGTCACGTCTTGCTGAACGGCAAAAAGGTATGCGCCCCGCGCCTGTATGAGACCTATGTTTATCTTTTTTTTTTTTGGTGGTTGGTGGAGTAGCATTCGGACGCCAACACCCGCTTAGCTCAAGGTGACATGGTTTCCGTGGATCCTGCGGAAATGCGGTTCTTGCAAGCACCAAGACCTCCCCAGCAGAGCGACGCAGGTGAGGACGACCCTCCTGCCCCACCGCGCGCCACGCCATCTGAAACACCGGACGGCCTCACGCCGTTCCATCTTCCTGCATATGCTTCGCCGTTCATCTTCCTTCCTGCCTATGCAGAGGTGTCGTTCCCAACGTGTTCTGCAGTGTATGTACGTCACCCCACTGCTCGACCTGGATACAGCGAGATCCCGACACCGTACGACGCTGATGGTGAGATTGTCCGTCTTGCTTGGGAGTGGTACGCGAAGCGCCGCCCAAGGGTGCGGAGCAAGGCTCAGTTGCAACGATTGCCCGAGGGTCGTGATCGTCGGACGGGAGGCGTTTGAAGGCGGGTCTGGTCGCGTTCTTTTATTACGCGTATGGCGGACATGGTCCCAGTAATACACAGCTTTTCTACGGTCGTGCGAACTGAATGCATCAGTCCCAGTCGCAGACGGTATCGGTTCGAGTCACCGCGCTTTCCTAGACAAGAGACTCGATCTTGTGCGGGCCGGCGATCTGTCAATTCAACGCGCGATATTATTAGCGACTTGACCGGGTCTGTTTTTAGAAGATTTCTTTCGATGTCAAAAAAGTCGCTCTGGCCTAAATTGGACTTTGGGGCGATGCGGCGACTTGGGATGGTTGCGGGACCGATAAGTTTGGCTACAACGGATTTGGACGTGCACCGAGTGTATTTCAAGACTACATCAGATCCGCAGGTATAAATAATTCTAGAGGTATCACAAGAAGATGGCCAGACTAGTGACGCGCCAACACCCTCTCGACGCGCTGCAACATCCATTCCCGTGCCTCATGGTCCCACAGTACGACAGGCACTTTGACCTGGCCCGCGCCCGTGATGGCAGCCTTGATCTTGAGCGCTCTATACTCTCTAAACGTACCCGGTCTCAGGACATGGACAGTCGGCGGCCCGAGCCGTCCGGTACCGAGTATCTTCCTCACATTGTCGTTCGACTCACAGAGGTCTGCTTCAACTCGAGCGGGCGCGTCATCAGCCGAGGTAGCTGCTCCCATCCGTAAATAAACGCCAGTCACTTTGGGAAAGAAAGTAAACGGTCTCACAGAACGCGCCATCCATCTCCACGAGAAACGCCAACGAGGATGGCGCCTGCCGGTCGTCTAACATCACAGTAAATTCAGTAATCGGCCCAAGCACGTCCTGCGCAGAAAAGATCGCGCTCGCGAGTTCCTTTTCGCTGATCAACGCGCTTGGTACCCGGATGAAGGTGCTAGTCCATCGTCTCAGTCGACAACCGTAGTACAAGTCGGGACAGAAATGCGTACCCGCGCCGTTCAATGTAACGTAAGATCGGGCTACCGTCCATGGGGTCAAACCCAGCGATCTCAACCACATCCCCAAGACGGTACCGCCACAACCCATCGCGGGCGGTGACCACAATTTCATATCGACCCCCAACTTCGACTTCATGCTGGTAAAAAAAATCAACACCACCACACACATTCGACAAAAGATGTGCGCACGGCAAAGGCCAAATTGGATGCAGTCTCTGCCTTGGACACGTCCAGGTACTCGACAATGTCATCGCTGGTGGCTTTGAAGAGATTGAGATCGGTGGGACTGAACGCAGTCCCAATGTAGGCTTCGCTCGCGGTGAACCCTAGACTCAACATGCGAACATCGGGGCCGAGATAGTGCTGCATCTACAGAAGCAAGGGCTGAATATGGGACCGAACGAGCTGCGAATCCTCTTACCTTTTGGATCACGGAGGAGAACACACCGCTCGCAATACCAATGACTACGTTGAGCCCGGGCCATACCCTCTTGAGCCACCCAGCTTGCTCGGTTGTTTTTCCAACGGCGCGAAGGTGGGCAGCCCGCTCTGGTCCTGTCGAGAATTTTGGCTGGTAAATCAAAAAGAGTCAATGCGTGTCGGTCTGTAAAGACTGGGGCCATACCTCGAGGTACTGCCGGACATGGTTAGTCCCTTCCCAATCCGGTAGCACGCCGGTCTCGACGCTGTGTACGAGTGTATCCCACTCCTCCTCCATGTAGCGTATCATGTCAACAAACACGGTTCCAAACAATGTGTTGATGGTCTCGAGCTGGGGGTCTGCCAGGGCGAACAGGATGTGCATCAAAAGGAAAGATCGGTAGTTGACAATGAAGCTGACAGCCATCGGGGATGTGGCTCGGGGTGCTACGGCACATATGTCGGTGCCTGTGAGATGGAAGTATTAAATATGGATGGAACGTACCAGTGAGCGTGACGAGCCAAGGATCCTTGTCAACGTCCGCGCCATGCTGCATGCGAATGACACCAGCTGACATGGAGGTAATAGGCAACCGCCCGACGATGTGTCCTTCCTCGCCTATGACCTCGATGATTTTTCGATAGGTGAGGGAATAGACCATGCAATTTTTGCCTCCCTGGGCAGAGACGGGATTGGCGTGCTCGTCTACGTCTTGCAGTGATGATCTCGACGCATGACGGTACTTGGCGAAGAGTTTCGTTGTCTTGCCCGAGGTCGCGCTTGAACCGGCGATGAAGTAGGGTAAGCCGGGGGAGAACATGTCCTTGACGTCCTGCTCCCTCGCGTTGGGAGTGGCCAGCTTGTTGACAAACGGTTCGTAGGAGTCGTAGCCTGTCAAGGGGATCGTCGTGCGGAAGCATTCGAGGAGCGATTCATCCTGAAGCAGATCATTCGCGTCGCCAAGGGCGTCCAGCGCACCTCGAAAGTCGCTGAACACGGGGGATTCGGACACATAACGTGTGTGTCGGTTTTGTTTTATCAGCCGAACGAGGGTCTTCTCGACGCGCTCCCTGAGTGTATGAAATAGCTCGGGGGTGAGAGCGGGGACGGGTTGGGGAGTCATTTGGATGCTGAGCTTGGTGTGCTAGACGGCGCTTATATGCAGAACTGGCCATGAGGGCGGTGCGACATCTGATCCACGGACGCATTGCCCGCTCAGATAAAACCAAACGTCTGGTAATCGGAGATTGAAACTCGACCTTTGGACTCTTTGATTGCCCAACTCGTCGCCCGCGCTGGCGCTATGACCGACGGCGAGCACATCGACCCCCTCCGTCGCTGGCTGGCCGACGACCTCTTCGCCCTCAACACCGTCCTCCTCATCGCCGCCAGCTCTCTCGCATTCGCCCTCGCCCTCACTTCCTGTCTCTGGCACCACATCCATCCCGAACCCCCCTCCGTCGACCAACCGCCGTCCGTCTTCGCCGTGCTCTCCTCCTTTCGCATCTCCACCACGCGCACCGTGCCCTCGACGAGCCAGCGGCAGTCTCTCTCCGTCCCCTCGTCCACTCTCGCTCCCGAGCAAAAGGACCACAAGAGCACCCGTTCCAAGGAGCGTCGTCGCAGAGGCAAGGACCCATTCAGGGATCTATTGAAAGGCGGAAAGAAGTCGAAGGCCTTGCTCAAGGCCATCAAGGCCACCGACCACGACCACGACCACCCCTCTCCTTCTGCCGACACGCTCTCAACCTCGACCACGCCTGACAACGACTCCTCCTCCTCTACCTCTCGCTCGCAGTCTCCCGAACCTGCCGGGGACATGTTGGAGCTGGACCGTCGCGACCCCCGTCTGGACCCCGAGTCAGACGACGGCAGTATCGGGAACACGGCCCACAATACGTCCGCTACGTCGACGGTCACACTGTCTGGCGACATCTCTGACCGCTGCTCTTTGAACGCGTGTTCTCGGGCGGACGCTATCCGTCCTCATTTCGTTCCCTCAGATTCAATCACCTCCGCAGACACGCAAGTGGATATCAGTTCTGCCTCGACGGTCATGGACCATGCCCCCGAAGTCGCCCCTTCATCTCCGCCCGTCTCTACGGCATGTACAAATATCTGCACGCCTCAACCTCGCAACTCCCAGGCGGCATCTATCAGTGGGAGTTGTGCCAACCTTGTCCGTGCCCGAACAAGGTTACGCCTGTCGAGAATAGAATTGGGCGTCAAGTCGCCACTATTATCCTCCGCGTTGCCTGACAGCGTGGCAACTCCCTTTCCTTCTATTCATCCGAACGTGCCTCGTTCATCGGTACCTATTATCTCATCCACGTGCGTATCTGTTCCTTTACCTGATCCTATATCGTGATCCACTTTAGTAGTCATTCTACCGATGGTGCTGGACCATCTACACCGATTAATTCCCGAGGGCCAACACCATCACGATCATCATCTCCGTCCGAGGACCTCGGCCAGGGGGAACGTAACACACAGCCTTTGGATCAAAGTGCAGCAAGCGCACAGATACAGCTCGCGTCCATGCATGATGCTCTCGAGGCAGCGCGTCTTAGGGAAGAGCAATTACGCGTAGAGGCCGAGCAGGCGAGTAAAGAACGCGACGAACTCCACTGGAGGTGGAACGAGGATGCAGGCCTTTGGAGAAGGAGAGAAGCAGAGGTGAGTGTTTGGAATCTTACCTTGGCTCAGCGCTCTCTCGAACTTGCGGATGTCGTAGCTTCAAGCCCAAATATACCACCTCATGCAGCAGCTTCAGGCATACGCGGCTGTCGCGTCATTTCAGGCGCAACAAGCCTCGAATTCTGGCTTTTCTTCTTTACCGACATCGCCGCATGCGCACTCGTCTCCACTTTTGCAACACCATCCCCTCGTGTCCTTTCCGCTCCCACCTGCAATTCAGGCTCAAAACTCCGCTAGTGCACCTGCACATGTGCAAGCACTGCTTGCATCTGTGCCCATGGTCACTTCCCAACCCACAGGATTTGCACCATCTGCTTCCGCAGGTTTATATTCGGGCACAGATCCTACTATGTCACCCTTGTTATGGTCCGGCCTGGGACTGTGTGTCCCAAAACGGGATCAGAGACATAGTGGACGACTCACGCCTGATTCGTTGGCATCGGGATCGTCGTCAAGGGGCCGACAGCGACGACGACGCGTTGAGAACGCCAAGAGTGCCTCGGACGAGTCGTCCTTGGGTGATTGGGACAGTATAGAGAATGGTTCGAGGGACGAGGATCCTTTAGAGGAGGAGGAGGATGTTTTCAGAAACAATGCGCTGGCGGATGCTATTCTGAAGCGGCCGGAGAGTATTCGGGGACTAAGTGGTAGTGTTGGGAAGCGATCGGGGATGAGGCGGGCGCCGAGCGGTGGACGGCCTCACACGCATGAGATGGGCGAGGTAGGGCGGCGAGATGGGATTGGGGAGAGGATGGATACGCTCAAGGATCCAGCGGAGAAGCACGATTTCGTACCACCGTTCGTTGATATCCCAGCCGTCAGGACGGCCACCGACGCGCTTGGACAGGCCACCAACTGCCTGTGATGATTTGCCCTCGCATTCGCACTACAGACACCCGCAACCAGGAACCCGTTACCCCACTCACTTATACCATAATTGTAGCTCAACCTTCGTTTGGTGGTCTTGCCCTTCGTTCACTTTCCGAGAGTGCAAAGCAAGTTATTGCTTTTTTTTTTTTTTTTTCAGTCGATAAGAATATTCTTCTAGGGGACATTCATCCTTTGGAATTTTTAACCCGTATCATAGTTTTCGGAACGCACTTGCTGTAGTTTATAATTGATCTCACTCTCGGCGCTGCCGAGAACGGAACAAGCTGTACGGTAGCGCGACACCAAGGCGAGAAGAGCAACTCAAAAAGAGACTACGCTCCGACCCATACACGAGTCACGACGAACCCGACCCACTCCCTGAGGCGTCCTTGTCCTTTTGTTGGTGCGCCAGCATACGCCTGAAAAACAATAAACAATGGATCACTCAGCCTCCCAACGATGGCCCCCACAAAAAAAGAGGGAGCTTCGCACGCACTGCCTGGCAGCCAATACCATCTGCGCCTTGCGCTCTCTTAGACTAGCCTCTCGCTTCTCGGGCGTGTCTTCCCACTTGGCTTTTCCGCCCGCGTCTGCAAGGGCGTCGTGTGCGGAGGGCGTGTTCGTGTTGGGCGTCGTCTCGGCGAGCATACGCTCGAGGTGGTAGCGTTCGATGAGGGATGGTTGGCGTGCGGTGGTCGTGGTCGTTGATGTGGTCGTCGACGCGGAGGAGGGTGCGTTGAGGCGTGTGGTCCGGCGTTGGGCGTCGGGGCGAGGGTAGAGCGTAAAGTAGGCTGGCGGGGGCTAAGCAGGCGTGGGTTGGGGCTCCCTTGAGACGCGCACCGACCACAGCACGATCAAGGGGGAGGCGAGACGTACCGGTTCGAGAAACCCACGTTCGAGAATCTTGTTCGAGGTGAGTTCGACGTTGCCGGTGCGCAAGAGGTCGAAGCGGATGTTGTCCCTGGGAAAGGAGGTCACAATGAGGCGATGAGGTGGCCGTGCTCGGGGTTGGGGGGATACGTACGTCGGGATGTCGGGGAACATGGTGTGGATTTGGTCGACCTGGGGTATGCGTAACGCGGGTGAGTAGGGCAGATCGAGCGGGGAGACATACCATGTCTTGGGTGACGTGCTTTGGCCTGAAGCCGAGTGCGACGGTGGCTGATCGCGTGTCAGACGGGGACGAGGGACCTGAAACGACGACGAGCAATGTGAGCTTCGGAACTGGGAGACTGGCAAACAGAGACCTGAAGTGGCCCATCGAAAGATAAAAACGATGACGGCGAATGCGACGAGGGCATTCACGACTTCACTCATGACAGCGAACGGAGGAGACGTGGACGTGGTAAAAATCAAAAAGCAACGTTTGACGACCCTCAGCACCGCCAACACCATTCAAATCAGTCGGCGACCCATGTCTCCCACCGCCCGTCGACTCGCCCTCCTCGTCTGCGACGACCTCTTCCCGCCCATCAAGGCCGTCTACGGCGACTATCGTCAGATATTCCACCAGCTCTTGTCCTCGTCGCTCGCACGGGTAGACTCGGGTGGGACATCTTTCTGCAACGGGAGAGATCCTGCGGTCTTTCTGACACTTGAAAGCATCCAGAGGCCACGTTCACCCTCGATGCCTATGATGTCGTCAACGATATGGCCTATCCCCCAGACAGCGTCCAGTACGACGGTCTCTTGATCAGCGGCTCTCGTTCGTCATCCGTCCTCTCGTTATCGTCCCCTCTGACTTGCTTTTCTCGCAGGTGCTTCAGCCTACGAAGACATCGAGTGGATCAACAAGCTCGTCGCGTACGTCAAGCGCACCATCGCCGAGAAACCATCCCTAAAGGTATTTGGTAAACTTAACCCCCCCTTCTCCCCCATACATGCATCTAATACCTACACATCGTCCCCATCTAGGCATCTGCTTTGGCCACCAAATCATCGGCAGAGCCCTCGGTGGCACCTGTGTACAGAACAACGGTCTCTGGGAAGTCGCCGTGACGACCACCCAGCTCACCCCACTCGGCAAGGCCATCTTTGGCTCTGACCAACTCGTGCGTGTCCCCCCCTCCCCCTTCCTGAACAACGGATGCTCATTCGATGTTTTCATGTGGGACAGGATCTTCAACAGATGCACAGGGACCACGTCCCAACGCTTCCGCCCAACGCCCACCTCCTCGGTTCGACCGACATCACCCCCAACCACGGCATGGTGGTATTTGACCCCGCATCCGACGAGCTACCCTTGTCGGGCGATCTCGACTCAGCAGACGCGCCCCCACATGTCCCTCTGACGTCTATCCATGTGCTTACCGTCCAAGGACACCCCGAGTTCACCGGACCGTTCATGTCCATGTTGCTCGACACACGCGTCGCGTTGTTGGGCGAGACGTTGGTCCACGATGGCCATTTACGGGCGGGTGGTACACCTGGACGGCATTACCCGGACGGGCTGGCATGTGATGGCGTTGGCAAGGTAGGAAAGGTGATATGGGGCGTGTTGGGGGTCGTCTGAGTCACAACGCGATGGATTGGGGTCTCATACATACCTCGGAAGATCAGGAGGTCTCAGGGGCGGAGAATCGGATGCTGAACTAGAGAATTTCTGGTGTCTGATATATTATGGTATCATGTGTGTCAGTACAACGATCAGATGGTGCCCATTAAGTGGTCACCGGTCACTGTGACTTTC
>QGOH01004456.1:3889-19597 GCA_003313155.1 Boletus sp. MG95
ATACAGCGAAGACACGTACTGGAGGTCGTTTCGTATCCTGCGTGGAGCAGCTGTTTCGTCTATAAAACCAACATCGACAATGAACCTGGGTGACACATGCAACGAGATCCATTTACCTGGGCCACGATTTCATCTTTTGTCAAGTGGATCTCTGAATCGCCATTCGCCCCCTTGACTATTTTTTGGGTCACGCAGGTCAATAGTGCAGGTAAAGAAATGTTTTTAATCCACCACGCACTGAGCAACCCGATGATAGACCTCTCTTCCTTTCCTCCGACTACACCTATCTCCAATTCTTTCTGTGTTCGCGCCAGCAACACATCAGAGATCTCCCTTATTGCTACGCTGAGCCTCTCGATGTGCTCCGTGTATGCCGTAGGTAACTGCATGAGAAACGGGAAGGCCTCCGCCAAGAGAAGAAGACCATTTCCCAGGGGCGTGGATCGAGAGGGTGCGCCCAATGCGTCAAAGAGCTCGGTAATGTATGGGCGCTTGCCTTCAAGCGTGCCAA
Source organism: Boletus sp. MG95 (assembly GCA_003313155.1). Classification (NCBI taxonomy): domain Eukaryota; kingdom Fungi; phylum Basidiomycota; class Agaricomycetes; order Boletales; family Boletaceae; genus Boletus; species Boletus sp. MG95. Next base: position 4,401 of record QGOH01004456.1, read on the forward strand.
AATTGTGAGAGAAACCTGCAAGACCAATGGTATCGAGTCTTCCATGGCAATTATGGATGTGTCGCGACAAGAGCGTAGGGAGAAACTTACGATATGCAATTCATCCTTCAACATCAGCAAGTCAAAGATTGGTTATGAAGGTATGAGAGAACATTTCACGAAAACGCACCACTTTGGGATATCGATGATAGCACTATCCTCACCGCTTGACTCGATGAGACTATCCCAAGCTTCTTTCGCCTTGAGTGAGTTTTACATTCATGTCAGACAGAATCCACCATCCCTACAATAACAATCTGACCTTGTATGCTGAGTCATAGAAAATCGATGTCAGATGCCGAATGGCATCGACGCTGAAGGCAGGCGTCAAAGATTTGCGTTGTCTGGGGAATCGGTCAATATTCCCTCCTGGAGATGACTTAGAGTATGGATATACCTCCTATGAATCTCTCCATCGGCCCATGACAGACCTTGCCCAAACTAGGTCCAAGCGTCAGCCACACTGTTCAACCCGAGGGTCATCATCATCGACCACATACCAACTTCGTGATTCCAATCTTTTCCATCGGGGTCCGATAATATGTCCAAGTGTCCTTGGAATAAAAATGTGTCATCGCCCTAGGATCACGCAAGATAATCCTCTCGCCCCCCAAGGCTGACGGAACCGCATAAACGGGACCATATTCTTGTGCCCACGCTTCATACACGGCGCCTGAGTCCTCGGAGGCCTTGATGCGTTTGCTGACACCATAGAGGAAGCTCTCGCTTGGTGGTCCTTGAAGCTGCGTGGTGCGGAGTTGCCGACGGAATGTGCGAAACCATCGAAGGAGGATCCATATCCCCGCGCAAGCGACCGAGGCATCTAACGCATACCATTGGTAGGGACGAGCGTAGGTCAGAGCGGTGTGCAAGACCTCCGACGCCATCCGAGTCGTGGACGATAGTGCATCAAGTGACATAGTGGACGACGATAGTACGGGAGAGGCACGACGTGTCTTCTGCTGCTCGAACCGTCGTTACACCTTCCGCATCCTTTATATGCATGAGCGGGCGGAGATGGCCAGGCGCCGATCCCCCCGGGGTAACGACTAGTCATGCATTATGCATCATGACCGGTGGCCAGTCTCCGATAACCCACGACCATCGTAGCTGCTTCAGATGTGCTGGTCGTGCCTGATTCTTCTCGAAGCCGAGACGCTGATGCTTGCTCTATCTGGTGGAGCAACGAACGGAGAGGTGACTGGAAATGTAACAATAGGTTGCACGCGTTTAGCAGTCCCACTGTATCGACTGGCACCGTATAGGCTAGCCATCGGGACTACGAGATGATATCGGTCCAGGAGCTCGCCACGTCCTGCTAGAATCGGGGGAGAGTCGTTGTACTTGCCACCGAAATCAGTGCATTTCAAAAGGTTCCTGATCATGTCGGCATCGTCGTAAGAGGAGCATGTGAACCTACCGGCTTTAGCTATGAATGGTCACAGGGTGGGACGGATATAGGGATTTTGCGTCGTGCTTCCTTGTATGTGTAATGAAACTTGGTCTAAACAAGAATATTGCATATCATGAAACAACTCCCCATCTGTTGTCCCGCTACAACCTCAGGCAGCATATGGTCGTACACGCAAAGGTAACTTGCTTCCCGTCTCACCCGGAATCGTTGGTCGCGGAAGCAGACCTCTCCAGAGTTCGATCCTGGAATCGACACCATCACGCAGCTCGAAGACGAAGTTCTTCATGAGCACCGTCAACACTGCCTGCAAAAAAAGACCCGTAAGGACCAATACCAACGGCGCACAGCGCCCACATACCTTGAACTCGGTCACCGCAAAGTTCTTCCCCAAACACATCCTTGGTCCGTCCACAAACGTGAGCAAGTGACGATGTCCCTGAATTTCCTTGGCCTTCACAGGTATCCCATTCTGACCGTTCGTGTCCTCCAGCCATCGACTGGGCCGGAACATTTTCGCGTCCTCACCCCATATCGCGGCGGAGCGGTTCATGGATTCCATCGAGACAGCGACGAGCGTGCCTTTGGCGATCACTAGACTGTCTACCAGCTCGCCAGATTTGGTACGGACTGGTTCGGAGAGCGGGATCACATCATCTTTGATAGCCTGTTGAGATGTCATATCATCGTCAATGATCGACAGCACGACACAGACGACAGAACATGAACAGGGACGTGCAGAGAGTGGTCAGTGGAGACGTACGACACGTGTAAACTCGGGGACAGGCGGATGGATGCGAAGGATCTCGTGGACGACCGCGTCGAGATAGGGAAGACCGTTTGCAAATTCATCGTACGTTGGGTCTGCGCCATGCTCAATAAGCTCGTTTCGCAGCTTTGTCTGCACGTCTGGGTTCCGCGAGAGCTCGAGCAAGGCCCACTGTGAAAACGGTTAGTCGATGCATGGAGAATGCATGGGCGGGCTTTACAGTCAAGCTGACTAGTGGAGATATGTACAAGTCAGGATAGGTTCAAGGACATACAACGAAGACACATACTAGAAGTGGTTTCATACCCTGCGAGGAGCAGCTGTTTCATCTATGAAACGAACGTCGACGACCGACCTCGAAGACGCGTCTAATTACTTCATTTACCTGGGCCATGACCTCATCCTTCGTCAACTGGAACTCCGAATCGCCATTCGCCCCCTTGACTGTTTTTCGAGTCAAGTAGGTTAGTAGTGCATGCAAACGAGCATCCAGGATCGCCACGCACTGAGCAACCCAATAATAGACCTCTCCTCCTTCCCCCCAATCACCCCTATCTCCAATTCCTTCTGTGTTCGGTCTAGCAACACGTCGGTGATCTCCCCCATTGCGACGTTGAGCTTATCGATGATCCTCATCCGCGAAGTAGGTACCCAAGCGAGTAATGGAAAGACCAGCCCTAAGAGAGCAAGCCAGTTGTCAAAGGCCGTGGTTTTCGAGGATGTGCTGAATATGTCAAAGATGTCGGTGACATATGTGCGCTTGCCTTTGAGCGCGCCAAAATCATGAGAGAAACCTGCGAGACCAATGGTGTCGAGTCTTCCAGAGTAATTATGGGTGTCGCAGGAAGAGGGTAAGGAGAAACTCACGATATGTGATTCATCCTTCAAAGTCAGTAAATCAGGGATTAGTTTTGAAGGTATGAGCGGCCATTTCACGAAACGCACCAGTTTTGGACTTCGATGATTGTGCTGTCCCCACCATTTGACTCGAACATAATATCCCAGGTTGCTTTTGCCTTAAAGCGAGTTGAAATTCACGTCAGACGGGGACTACTACCAATGGTGGCAATCTGACCTTGTATGCTGAGTCGTAGAAAATCGATGTCAACTGCCGAATGGCAGCGACGCTGAAAGCAGGTGTCAAAGACTTGCGTTGCCTGGCAAGATCATTCAATGTTTCCTCCCTGGGATTAGTCAAGTTATACCTCTTGTGAGTCTCTCCATGGGCCCATGACAGCCCCTTGCCAAACTCGATCCAAGCATCAGTCACATTGCAGAACACGCAGGCCATCATGAACCACGTACCAATTTCGCAATTGCCGTCTTTGTAAATGGGGTCTGAATGTATGTCCAACTTTCCTTGGAATAAAAATGTGCGATTGCCTTGGTGTCGCACAAGACGATCCTCTTGCTCCCCAACGTCGCCGGGACCGCGTAAACGGGACCATATGTCTGTGCCCACGCTTCATACACCGCGCCTGAATCCTCGGCGTCGAGGATGCGCTTGCCGACACCGTAGAGGAAACCCTCGCTCGGTGGTCCTCGGAGCTGCGTGGTGCGGAGTTGCCGATGGGATGTGCGGAGCCATCGGAGGGTCCATATCGCCATGCAAGCGATTGAGGCATGGAACGCATACCACTCATAGGGACGAACGTAGGTCAGAACAGCGTGCAAGACCTCCGACGCCGTCCGAGTCGTGGACGGTAGTGCATCGAGTGACATAGTGGACAATATTAGTGCGTCAGTGGAAGGAGAGGTGCAATGTGTCGACCATTCGAACGGTCGTTACACCTACTGCATTATTTATATGCTCCAGCGAGTGGACGTTGCCGGCCGCCGGGGACCTGTTCGTGGCCCATCAATCAAGACTCGTGACCAGTGTCAGCCTAACCACACTACCATCATGGCAAAGTATGATACCTCCGGACAGGCACCACTGGTAACGGTGGCCCTCGCACAGTCACATCTTATGATGGCCAAGCTAGTAAACGTGACTTGGATATAATGACCACCTACCTCAACTGTTCTGCCTGTTCAGACGTTCATCGTCGATGACGGTCCAAGTCCTTTGACACTGCTATATCGGGTTGTGCACGTTTCTCCGTTCGATCTCGCGCAACTGCGAATGCCAATCGGCAAGCTAACCCTCACCTGGACAGTGCTGTGGTAGTGACAGCCCTGGCAACCTGATGGGCTAGGCTTGATTAAGAACCTCGCTCGAAACGGAAGGACGGGTCGGAACCCGAAGTCACGTGGCGCATGGGCATGCGACTCGCCGCGCCGCATGGGGCAGAGCTAAATTTTCCGCGATAAGTTCATTTGAGTGTAATTAAGTAAAGTAAACGACTAAATTGCTGGGCGCGCGCACCCTCCCACTGTAGCTTTATAGCTTCTATTCATACGTATTAGTACGCCGGTGTTTCGCATCGCAACGTTAAGCGCAAGACCTCGACCAGGTATGCATGTTGGTAACGTGATGGTTAAAACGTTCGTCCACACTGGATGAGCGGCGCGCAAACGCAGCGCTCGACAGCGCCACTAACACATCTATCGCAGTACGTGCCGTGTATTGAGCACTTGAGCATCCTCACGAATGGTCTGAAAACACAAGGATCGCCAAGGCTATCTCCGAGGGGTGATTTCGATCGCAAGCCACACATCTCCGCCTCGTGGGGTTGGAATCTGGAAGGACATGGGCAGCAAGGTCACATCACTTGGAAAAACAGGCACAATTGCAAGAGGAGTTATGCGGCGCAATGAACGGATCATGGTCTTGGTCACTCCTGATGGCTGTCAATGCAGCCTGCGGAACCTATTTGATATATTTGCTGCATGGAAAAGATTGTCGACAATGAGCAGTAAGTTGGCTCCATTTCATTCCTTCTTCGTAGACGCCTTCTACGCTTGCAGGATTCATGATTAGACCGCAGATATCGATATCCACCCTCGTCCTGTGAGCCTTTCAATCTGAAACCAATAGATCCACATACCTTTCTTACGACGATGCCGAGATAGGAACGTTGATGCATTGATCATCATCTCCGCAGCAACAATGACTCCCCTTATGTTCGTAGGGCGTGGCAACCTACTGAACCAGTATGACCTCCTGGTTGCCAGTCCCGTACCGTGCCGGTCGATATGGAACATGGTAATGATGCAACCGACTGTTAGATTTCCGCACTGGTCGCTTCTCCGTTCGTTGCTCCATCAGATCGTGCAAAGGTAGGTGTTTCGGCCTCAAGAAGGAGAGCCAGGCACGAATGGCACATAAAGTGGGAGATGTATCGATATTTTGGATAGTCGACACGTCGTATTTCCTCTTCCACTGACATGCTATCATCCGCCATGCCATTTTATGCATTATTATCCACGATCCGGACGGTGTCGGAGGTCTTGCACACCATTCTTATCTACCGTTATACCTGTCAGTGTTGGATGTCGCCATCGCTGGCACGGCGACATGGACCCTCCTCCGATGGCTCCGCACCACGCAGCTCCGAGGGCCACCGGGCGAGGGTTTCCTCTACGGTGTCGGCAAGCGCATCCTCGATGCTGAGGACTCAGGCGCCGTGTATGAAGCGTGAGCACAGACATATGGTCCCGTTTACGCGGTCCCGGCGACGTTGGGGAGCAAGAGGATCGTCTTGTGCGACACCAAGGCAATCGCACATTTTTATTCCAAGGAAAGTTGGACATACATTCAGGCCCCGTTTGCAAAGACGGCAATTGCGAAATTGGTACGTGGTTCACGATGGCCTGCGTGTTCTGCAATGTGACTGATGCTTGGATCGAGTTGGGTAAGGGGCTGTCATGCGCATGACAGCCCCTTACCGTACAAGCATTCCTTGCATTATCATTTCAGGTATCACCTATGCTACACAATGATTCCTTATATGCGCTCTCGGAAAACATGTCCGAACATTTCCGGACATATCCGAGCATAGTGGGTTTTCATTGGGTTACTGTCATGGGCCCATGGAGAGACTCACAAGAGGTGTAATTTGACTAATCCCAGGGAGGGAACAATTTCGCTAGACAATGCAAGTCTTTGGCACCTGCTTTCAGCGTCGCTGGCGTTCGGCAGTTAACATCGATTTTCTACGACTCAGCATACAAGGTCAGATTGCCACCATTGGTAGTAGTCCTTGTTTGATGTGAATTTCAACTCGCTTTAAGGCAAAAGCAACCTGGGATATTATGTTCGAGTCGGGTGGTGGGGACAGTACTATCATAGAGATCCAAAACTGGTGCGTTTCGTAAATGGCCGCTCATACCTTCAAAACGAACCCCTGATTTACTGGCTTTGAAGGATGAATTACATATCGTGAGTTTCTCTCTACATTACTCTGGAAGACTCGATATCATGGTCTCGCAGATTTCTCTCACGATTTTTGCTCATTAGAGGGCAAGCACACACATGTCACCGACACCTTTGATTCGTTCAGCGCATCCTCTCAAACCATGGCTCTCGATAACTGGTTTTCTCTCTTGGGGCTGATCTTTCCATTATTCGCTTGGGTACCTACCTCGCGGATGAGGATCATTGATACACTCAACGTCGCAATAGGGTAGATATCTGATGTGTTGCTGGCCCGAACACAGCAAGGGGTGTAGTGGGGGTAGGGAGGAGAGATATATTATCGGGTTGCTCGGTACGTGGCAATTCCAAATCTTCGTTTGCATGCACTATTGACTTATTTGACTCTAAAAGACAGTCAAGGGGGCAAATGGCGATTCGGAGTTCCAGTTGATGAAGGATGAAGTCATGGCCCAGGTGAATGAGCCTCGTTACACGCGTCATCGAGGTCCGTTGTTGACGCTGGTTTTGTAGACGAAACAACACCTCGTAGCATATGAAACGATTTCTAGTGTCTTTTCTGTATATTCTTGACCCGCTCCTGACCCGTACATACCTGCACACAAGTCAACTTGACTGTAAACTCCACCCATCCATTCTCCGTGCATCAACTGACCCTTTTCACAGTAGGCCTTGCTCGAGCTCTCGCGGAACCCAGAAGTGCAGACAAAGCTACGAAACGAGCTTGTCGAGCATGGCGCAGACTCAACGTACGATGAATTTGCAAACGGTCTTCCCTATCTCGACGCGGTCGTCCACGAGATCCTCCGCATCCATCCGCCTGTCCCCGAGTTTACACGTGTCGCACGTCTCCACTGAACACTCTCTGCACGTCTCTCTTCATGCTCTGTGGTCTGCCGCGCTGTCGATCATTGACGACGATATGACACGGACATTTCAACAGGCCATCAAAGATGATGTGATCCCGCTCTCCGAACCAGTCCGTACCAAATCCGGTGAGCTGGTGGACAGCCTGGTGATCGCCAAAGGCACGCTCGTCGCTGTCTCGATGGAATCCATGAACCGCCCCGCCGCGATGTGGGGTGAGGACGCGAAAATGTTCCGGCCCAGTCGATGGCTGGAGGAAGCAGACGGTCAGAATGGGATACCCGCCAAGGCCAAGGAAATTCAGGGACATCGTCACTTGCTCACGTTTGTGGGCGGACCAAGGATGTATTTGGGGGTCGAACCCCGGAAAGATCTGCTTCCGCGACCAACGATCCCGGGTGAGGCGAGAAGCAAGCTACCCTTGCGTGTGCGACCATATGCTGCCTGAGGTTGCAACGACACGGAAAAGAGGTACTAGAGGTTGTTTTTTCACTAGTATCTTGGTTCTGCGAAATTTCATTGAACAAGGCGACCGGGCTCATGAAGTATAGTGCATGGTCCTTATCCAACATCCTCAAGGGTCCGAACCAGCAGTCGCGAGCGAACCCGTGCTCATTCTACCCTCAAGTGACAGTGAATGGTACCTCTTACATGAGTTACCGCCGCGGGTTACCATGGGTTACTTCAGCTCTTCGCCAGACAGTATCGCACCGACATCGGTCGGCATATCGGTCATTTAGAATGACTCATACAGAGCTGGCACTCATGGGCGAAAGGTACAACTAAATTCATTAGTGACACACATACGTGTTATGAAACTGATCGGCCTTCTGATATGTGCCTTGGAATGGGCTTTCGCTAGTCATATTTTTTAGTAACAACACCCTTGATGTCCTTTTTTGCTAGCACAAATAACCTGTGGTAGAGTAGTCAAGTGATAACGTTGCGTAGCGTCCGTGCGGACCGACGCCACCATCTGTTGGCCCCGTCGTTCCAACAGGCTCAGGCAACGTACGAGCTCACGTAAAAGTAACTTGCATGATCCTGCTTCACCGCGATCTTTGGTCGTGGGAGCACACCTGTCGCGATGTCAATTTTGGAATTGATATCATGCGGTTCGAAGACAAAGCTCCTGATGAGCACCGTCAACACCGCCTATCAGAAGACGCTGTGAGAATCAATGGCCACAGCACATTGCACCCACGCACCTTGAACACTGTCACCGCAAAGTGCTTCCCCAAACACGTCCTTGGTCCATAGACCACAGAGCATGAAGAGGGAGGTGCAGAGAGAGCCCAGTGGAGACGTACGACATGTGTAAACTCGGGGACAGGCGGATGGATGCGAAGGATCTCGTGGACGACAGCGTCGAGATAGGGAAGACCGTTTTCAAATCGATCGTACGTTGGGTCTGCGCCGTGCTCAATAAGCTCGCTTCGTAGCTTTGTCTGCACGTCTGAGTTCCGCGAGAGCTTGAGCAAGGCCCACTGTGAAAATGGTCAGTTGATGCCTGGAGAATGCATCGGTGGGATTTACGGTCAAGCTAGAGTCAGGACACGTGCGGGAATACACCAGACAGAATACACCGAAGACACATACTAGAAGTTGTTTCATACCCTGCCAGGAGTAACACTTTCATCCATAGAACCAACCTCGACAACGGACCTCGACGACGCGTGCAACACGATGTATTTACCTGGACCATGACTTCATCTTTCGTCGAGCGGAACTCCGGGTCGCCATTCGCTCCTTTGGCTATTTTTAGAGTCAACCAAGTCAGTGGTGCGTGCAGGCGAACATTTAGAATCCACCACGTACTGAGCAACCCAATAATAGACCTCTCCTTGCCCTCGGCTACACTCATCTCCAGCTCCTTCTGTGTTCGCGCCAGCAACGCATTCGAGATCTCTTCCATTACCACGTTGAGCCTTCGTCCGGGCCTCGTGCGTACCATGGGCACTCGCGCGAGGAACGGGAAGACCTCCCCCAACAGTAAAATGCCTTTAGTGAGAGCTGCAGAGCGAGGGGATGCATTGAATGCGTCAAAGACTTCAGTGACATGTGCATATTTGCCCTCAGGTACGCCAAAATTATGAGAGAAACCTGCGAGACCAATGGTATCGAGTCTGCCACAGTAGTTATAGATGGATCACGAGATAGATAGTAGGGAAAAGCGTACGATATGTGATTCATCCTTCGTCACCAGCAAGTCATAAATTAGTTATGAGGGTACGGAAGCCCGATTCCCGGGACACACCAATGTTGTACATCAAAGATAGCGCTTTCCCCGCCGCTCGACTCGATCAGAACATCCCAAGCTGCTTTCGCCTTTAAGCGAATTCATATTCACTTTAGTTAAGGACCTCTGCGTGTGGTGGCAATCTGACCCTGTATGCTGAGTCGTAGAAAACGACGTTAATGGCCGAATGGCAGCGATGCTGAAAGCAGGCGTCAAAGACTTGCGTTGTCTGGCGAAACAGGTCGATGTTTCATTCAGGGCACGCGTCAAATGATCGATATACCTCTTATGATTATCTCCATGGGCCCATAACAGATCCTTCCTGACCTCGGTCCCAGCGTCAGTTACACAGTACAACACGAGGGTTGGCATCAACCACGTACGAACACCGCAATACATTCCTCGGCAAACGGAGTCTGAATATACGTCCACGTTTCCTTGGCATGAAAATGTGCAATCGCCTTGGGAGCACACAAGACGATCATCGTACCCCCCAAGGTCGATGGGACTTCGTATACCGGACCATATTCCTGCGCCCACGCTTCGTAGATGGCCCGGATCGTCAGCGTCGAGGATGCGCTTACCGATACCATAGAGGGAACTGTCGTTGGGAGGTCCTCGGAGCTGCGTGGTCTTGAGTTTCTGACGAGATGGGTAGAGCCATCGAGGGAGGGTCCGTATCCCCGTGCAAGCGACGGCACCACTAACAACATACCACTGATACGCCATCCAAGCTGTGGATAATGATGCGTCGAGCGACGTAGTGAACGATAGCACGTCGATGGAAAGAGAGGTGCGACGTGTCGACTGTTCAAAACATCGCAACACCTATCGCACCCTTTATATGCTTCCGTCCATGGTCCCTCACGACGCTGCTCGGGACATCTCGTTTGGCAACAGAGACAGGTTTGTACGAACCTCTGGAAAGAACGGTGACTGGTGAGGCGTAGTCTGGGACCCGTTTTTGGCGCCGTTCCAGGAGCTCGGATGCCATGGCGGAACGTATACCTGTCTTTGCTGCTCCCGCGACACCGCTCTTTTGCGATCTACAACTGCATTTTGCACGCATCTGTTTTTTTCGTCTGCATCACTCCCTGTTCCAACTGTACATACACTCCAAACGCGAACGCTGACATGTTGTGATGGGACAAGAGGGTGAAGTACAAGGTGACATGTGTGTGGGCGACACGCGGTGAGTCGTACTTATCTCGGTCCGTCTAGGGGAGTCCATGCAAGTGTGCTCGTTGCAGCTGCCAGCTCTGAATAGGATCATCAACCGATCGCCGACGCCCTCCGTATCGCAGAAACGTTGATCTATCACTGAACGGGACTTGGATCAATGGATACAAAAACACATCACGACCCAAACTATTTCTTTTGTAATGGTATCAAGTATATCTGTATCGGGTCTGCGACCAGTGTCCGTGGGCATGGCCTCCCACAGCGCGTGGCATCGCCCGGAGATTCTGTAAGCGTACGTCGAACCATTTTAGAATGTCCCGTTGGGGTGTTTTTTTCCTATGAAGGACAAAACCAAACCAGGACAGCACTGGTACGCTGTTTCCAGATCTCTCAGATACGCGCACAAGGCACGCCAACCCCTGCTCGTCCCTAACTTACACGGTTTCCGAGTGCTGTGGAATTGAGTTAATCGTGAGGGATAAATTCATCATGGGGCACGCAACACAGATAATAAGTCTCGATTACCGCTGTATGGTATTCGCTGTTCGCCAATCTCGTCCAGAAAATGTGTCGGACATCATGAGATTAGTATGTCGACATCCATGATATCCTTGTCCCCCACCACCCCGACCTGCATCGTCCATAACCCGGCAAGTTTTGTTGTTACTGTGTTTTGTAAAATAAAATAAAAAGGGATCGGAGTAGTTGTGATAGGCTGTTGAAAATAGAAATGACGCTATTCAAAGTTGCCAAAGCAGGTGAATTATAGTCGACCTCCCCCACCGACATCGACGACGCGGCGACGACGCTGCCCTCGTCGCTGCCCTCGTCGCTCCTGCCCTCGTCGGGTCGCATTCCTCGCCAACATTCCCCTATTCGACCCTGAATCGCGCCACCGTCGCAGTCGAGAGGGGCTTCAACCGCACAGCCTCCACATGCGTCGGGCTCATACGCTCTCCGTCCGATACTTCATTGTCCCAACATGGCCGATATCAGCTCTCAAATCGAATCTGCTCCCATTCCCTCCATCCAAACTCTTAGATCTAGATTCGAGCAATTTGCACTGGACAACGCTTCCGCCTCGTCCACTACACACCACAAACCACCTCCAGTCTCACCCGCCCCCGCCCCTCCGCAGAGTCAGACTGTTGTAGCCCCTGAATCAGCACCCACGCCTCGCGCCCGAACGCGAACCTCCCTTACACCTGATAACTGCATCTCGCAATCCCAGCTAGTTGCACCCGTCTGCAGCCTGCGCAACAGGGCGTCCGCTTCCGACTTGAAGGCGGCCGCACTTAAGCGTACGCCACCACCTCCGCCACCTCCAAGGACCAAGAAACCGCCATCGTCCCCTGTTGCCTCACCTCTCCTTCGTCTAGTCCCTGTGCCAGCCGCGCTCCGGTCGCCCAGGGCCAGTCCCGAGCGCGAATTACTCACCGCGCGGCCAGATTACAAAAGCCATGAGGCGGAGGAGAGCAGCGAGGACGGATCATTGGGCAGCGTGGCCTCGCTTCGCAACAGGTTTTCGTGAGTGATCTCGTCCCTGTTTTGTCTCGGTACATTATTCGGCTCGTATCACACGTTGCATCCAGCCACTGGGATTTGCAACTAACTCCTAGTCGTAGATCACCGACACAGATACAAACATCCAAGTCGTCCCCGCCACGACCTACCACTCCTCGACCTCCCAGACCCCCAATGATGACGTCACATAGTGATTCGATGGTGATCGAGCATGTGCCGCCTGTAGTTCCTCCTCGGAAAACGAAACCACCCTCTAATATTTCTCGATCGCCTTCAGAGGACATTCCAACTGAAATGACCTCGCCTGGAATTGTCGCAATGGATGCCTCCCCTCGCGCAGGCAAAGTTGCGGCAATTCTGGGCCGTTTTGCGTGAGTGTTTCATGACCACACCGTTTACCCGTAGTTAAACAATAGAACCAATATAGTCCTAAGGATGTTTCTAAACTTCATCTTCGTGACGACAATCTGTCGTCCCATAGCGAGCCAAGCATCCTAATAACGAGTCCCCCAACACTACCCGTTCACCATCCTCCACCACGGCCACTAAATTCGGCGCTTTTTGCACGGGAGGATAGCTTAGATCCCACTAGCAGCTCCAATTCGTCCCTCTATAGTCCTTTTTCGGATGACGAATCCGAAATATCCGAGATATCAGAGGTTTCCCTGCCACCGGCGGTGCAGCCTCGGAAAACGGGTGGTTCTTGCGAGATCGCCTACACGAACGGAGTATATAGCCCTCACCATGAACGAGAGCTCTCTGGCAGCTCCAGTGAGAGTCTCTCCAGTTTGTCGTCCAAGCCGAAACCACCCCCTCGGCCTGCTCCACATGCCCCACCTCGCCCACCTCGCCGACCGAATGGCCTATCCGCATCTTCAGGATTCCAGGACTCCACCCTCGTAAGCTCTGCCATAACCACACCCACCCAGCCCATCGCACCACCACTCCCATCTCGTCGTGGCACGCGGGAGGAGACTGTCCATGACACTTTCCCTCTGGCGCCACCTCTACCAGCGCGTGTGCTGCCCCCGCAAAGCACCCCCGTTGAATTTGTCTCACCAGTAGCCGAACGTAAACCTTTCGGAAGTGCGAGGCTCCCACCACCGCCCACACGCACGATTGGACTAGGTGACAAGCTACCTCCTATGCGTCGCGCGCACTCTTTATCGTCTGACGAGGAATCTGGTTCCGAAGAGGATCCCCGTGCACGCAGCGTTGAATCCCTTCCTGACTCGAGTCGCTCCTCGAGACGTCCTCCTAGCATGCCCAGCATTGGTTTCATGGAGTACAAGATGCACGTGCCCGCACACTCGGGACACGTTGCTGTCGCTGGGTCCGGAGTGGTGGTGGCCTCAGGCCATCACATCAAATATTACGACCTTTCGTCCGTCGATGGACCCTCATGGACCCTCGATACGAGAGATGGCTTGAGGGGTTCTCTGGTGTCCTGTCTCGAGTTCAGACCAGCACGTGACGAAGTGGACAGAGGAAAACTCCTATGGGTCGGAACGAAGGAGGGACATTTACTCGAGGTAGATGTTCGGATAGGAGCTGTCACATCTTCCAAAGTGGGCATCCACGCGTCCCAGGTCACAAGCATATTCCGACATGGGTCCACGATGATCACCGTCGACGAGACGGGTAAAGCTTTCGTCTTTGACCCCAATAGCAACGCAAGCGCAGGCGTCGGCGCGGGCTTGGCAGACGATGTTAATCTGGTCTACACCGCTCCTCGGGTCTACCGCCTAGGAGAGAAAGTTGAGTTTGTAAAGTTGCTTGGGGGTTTGTTGTGGGCTGCGGTACGGACAGACGTGTCCGGCGTTGGTGCGGCTTCGGTGCCCGTCATTCGGATATACGATGTATACGCACCAGGAAGTATTGGTCGCGCCGTGATGCCGAATCAACATGTTGGTGCGGTGACCTCGGGCACCATCCTCCCCTCCCACCCTGACCACGTCTACCTGGGCCACGAAGGCGGGTATATCAGCATCTGGAACGTTGTCACAGGCGATGGGATCCCCGCTTGCGTCGAGGTGGTCAAAGTGAGCGTGTCCGACGTGCTTTGTCTGGAGGGAGTAAACGATTGCCTGTGGGCTGGTGGGCGAAAGGGTACGATTTCTGTGTACGACGTCAGTTCTAAGCCGTGGGTCGCCACTAATTGTTGGGACGCTCATGGCGGATTGCCTGTCTCACGAATTTTCGTGGACCCTCATGCGATTGTGGAGATGGAGAAGTTGAGAGTGGTGAGTGTGGGACGGGACGAGCAGATCAGGTTTTGGGATGGACTCCTTGGCGCAGACCGGATCGGTAAGTGGCGCGACGGCGTTTCCATGTGTTGGCGTTGGTGTCGATTGCTTATGACTGGGATAGAACAAGAATTGTTGAAGCGCGAGCATACGTTCAGCACGTTCCGAGATCTCAAGGTCCTCATCGTCTCGTGGAACGTCGACGCTGCAAAACCCGAGTCCCTTGCCGGCGACCCTGAAAATCTTCGTTTCCTCCATGACGTCCTTAGTTCTGTCGATAGCCCCGACATCATCTCCTTCGGGTTCCAAGAAGTGATCGATCTCGAGTCTCGTAAGATGGCAGCCAAGACCGTCCTTCTAGGGGGAAAAAAGAAAGGTGACGAGGGCAAGATTAATGAAAAAGTGACGTCAAGTTACAAGAGGTGGCATGATCGATTAATTCTGGCGGTCAAGCTGGCAATGCCGCCTGAGTCATCGTATACGGTGATTCACACGGAGAGTTTGGTGGGGCTGTTCACGTGTATGTTTATCAAGAATGCAGAGAGGGCTTCTCTAAAGGATGCCGCGATTGCAACGATTAAAAGGGGGATGGGAGGGCGATA
>QGOH01004546.1:0-39244 GCA_003313155.1 Boletus sp. MG95
CCATCGCTTATGGCGAGAGTATAGTCGATAAGCATATCGAGGACGTGGCTACCTTTTGCAGCCTAGCCGAAACTTCATTCCCGTCATCAACTGGACAGCTTCTCACGATGCCAGAGTCTCAACTTGGCACGTTTCCTTCGGCGTTCTTTCTCGGCGAGCTACGTACGATCGAGGAAGAACATGGGAGTACGGAGGTCGTCGGAGTGGTGAATACGGAGCAGAAAGAACTGGCGACATCCGGTTCATACATATCCCGGTCGAGCAATGACTCTGGGTTCACCGTTTACTTGTCCAGTGACACATTCTCAGATTATACTACGACCCATGGGTTTGGTTTAGTCAGCCCAGAGACCAGCACGTCGCCTGTCGATACTTCCTTTGCAACGAGCGTTGATGCAGGGGACAGTCAGCAGTTTTTACCCGGCGCACTCCGTGGGCTTCGCAGGGTACCAAATTATGAAGACCTGAGGGTGAGTCGCTTCAAATCTTCCGGATCACATTTTCGTTGACCTTCTTCATCCAGAACCTACAGACCGTCGTAAACCATGACTTTTCTTGCTCTGATATGTCCTATGGATCGTCGGACTGCGATTTCTCATACGGGGCACCTTCTGGTGTTAATGCAACACCACCGAGTAGATTAAGGAAGCACAACAATCTGAGGGCAAGTTGATTACATTTTGTCTTTTAGCAATTGTCGCTGATTGGTACGCTCAGAAATCGCTCTTGTCGTTGGAGCCCAAGCTATGCACTCCATCGACTCGTCAAATGAACAAGTATAAGAGGTTTAGGGTAAGAATGTCGCCTTCTTGATATACCACCGACATTCAATTCCAGCATCACAGGGATGGTTGAGCACGGGATGTCACGAATCCTCTTGCGATAGGCAAAAGACGACCACATCCCGGGCACAAACCCACAGGGTCATTCCTGCGTCTCGCAGTCGCCGGTTTTTACAAAACGTCTTTTATCCTTCATCTTGTGTACAAGTGCACGCTTTCAAATCACCACCACGTCAACATTCACTGCCATCGTCGCCTCCAGTCTGGTCGTGTGCAAAAATAACGCGATCGAGTTCAAAGGGGAAGAGACGTCAGAGGATGACGAAACAGTCAAAGAAAGAGTTGAAGATGCGGCTCGACTCGATGGATATCGATCCTTGGTACTAAACCGCAGACCCAGCTCCCCCGGTACCTCCTCGCGTCATTTCCTTCGCCCTAAGCTAACTCACCGCTCAGTCTTTTTCTTTTTCTTTCCGTGTTACAGTCTCTCATCACAGATCAACACCCCAAAAAATAGTATAATTGTCAAAATGCGCAAAAAAGGATATAACATTCGAAACCATCTTGAAAATACAGTCTACGCCTCGGAACGTTTCTGCAAGGGTTCGGCTGGTATCATCTCTTAGTATGTCTTTTCCCTTGTGTGTACAGTGCATGGGTAACGCTCTTCACAGTACGTCCTAAAAGCACAAAAAAAGTTGAAAACCTTCGAAACATGCAAAAAACACTACGCCCTATTTCCGCATGTGCTCTACGGGTATATCTCATGAGTCCGACTTGTCCTTGATTTATCGCAGCGTTCGGCCAACATTATCGACAGTACATCACGAGGATACAAAAAAAAGTTCAAATCGTCAAATTTGTCTTGTTCCTACATTATTTGCTGGCTACTCTCGGTGCGCCCCATTGTTCGCTCGTACCCTTCTACGCAGTTAAACTGACATCCAAAAGGCATACAAAGTCGAGATCTCGGAAGCCATGCGGAAGATTATATAACTACGCAACGAAACTAATGCACGGATTTAGTTACGTTCCAGCACGAGTCCACCTCCTGTGCTCTTCGCGTACGTTGTGTCTTCCGTGCTGCGCTCACGAGGTGCTGAACAAAGCTTCTCCAGACTACATTTCCCCCGTTCCCCAGGGAGAATGTCGATGCTTTCAATGGTTGACGAAGGACTCAACAACTGGGTCACGTTTTTCCAGACCCGCACTCTGACCCTCCTTTGGGTACGTCCTGTCCCCCCTGCACGCGATCCGCAACCTGAGATCCTAGTGTTAACCTTTACCTCGGCTGCTCGGTCTCACAAAGAGTGTTTGGTTCGATTGAAGCTCTTGCCGTCGTCCGTTCCGATTTATTTCCCGACACACCGAACACCCGTCTTCCATCGACTACACCAGGAGTTGGTGCTCGACGGGTATCTCTCTCAAGTTCGACTTGTCCTTTGTGCATCGCAATGTCCAGCTGACATTCTTTACATCTCAAGAATACAAAAAACAGTTCAAATCCTTAAAATCGTTAAATCTCTGTCCCGTTTGTGCTTTATTTAGTACCCACTCATGGTGTGTTCGACTGTCCGCTCATATCCATATACGAGAGTTTTAACTGACATCCAAAAGGCATAGAGTCGAGATCTCGGAAACCATCCGGAAAGTCGTATAACTGCGCAACGAAACTAACGCACGGGTTTAGTTACGTTCCAGCACGAGTCCACCTCCTGTGCTCTTCGCGTACGTCGTGTCTTCCGCGTTGCGCCCACGAAGTGTTGACAGAAGCCTCCTTAGACTACATTCCCCCCGTTTTCCTAGAAAATGTCGAGACCTTCAATGGATGACGAAAAACTCAACGACTGGGTCACGTCCTGCGAGACGCCTATTCTGTCCCCCCTTTGGGTACGTCCTGTCCCTCCGCACACGATCCGCGACCGGGATTCTGAACATTCCCAGTTTTAATCTCGTCGCCTTCACCTTCCTTGGTTGCGAGGTCTCAAAAGGAATGTTTTGGTTCTATTGAAGCTCTTCTCGACGTCGTCCGTTCCGACCTATTTCCCCATCCCCCGAACACCCATCATCCCTCGACTACACCAGGAGTTGCGGAAGCCAGTATACACACGAGTGTATATTACTGGTTCTTTTTCGGACTTCTCTGTAGTATTCCCTTGGACGATGTATGCGTATCAAAGCGCATTTTTATATTTATATCATGATTTCTTTATATCGCTAAATGTCGGGTCAGATGAAATCTGGTCACCGATATGAACCAGTGGGGAGGAACTCAGACGACCTAAGCACTACGAGGTGAAGGAAGATTTTCGGCTCTAGTTCTCAACGATCTTGCTAATGGTGGTGATATTCAGAACGCGGGAATAACACCTTCTCTTATTTGCAATGTAATATCCTTATGCAAGCTATGGGTTAACTTCGGGAGCAACCGCTACATTCTGCTTCGCTGTATGTCTTATCAGAGCCATGCTGACGCCTTTCAACGCCACAGCCATCAAGTCAAAGTCGTTCAGCTGGGATAAGGGTCCGCCTCAGATCCAGTGAGTTTAAACAAGTTGCCCCACCTCATTCCAGATCTGCGCGCTACACCTCGCCCACCATTTCCCGTTGTGATAGAAAGGGGCTGCGTAAGTGTTCCACTGTAACGAGATCGTATGCTGGAAGAACCGCTTCAGCTCTGCGGTCAACTTTATTTCTCCTGGAATGGGTAGCGCTACGTTGACCTTTTTTTGGACGGCTGTAGTGATGTAGGGGCCTGAATGACCGAGCTCACTTACCATGGAAAGCGTCTGTTCTCCCTCCGGATCCATCACGCTCGTCTGGAGCAGGTTGGCGAGTCTCGCACCGCCGGCTATCGCTAAACCATGATTATACTCATTGATGCGGTGCTCGCCACCAAGCCAATCTCGGAAATCAAGAGCTGGATCGCATTCGGTGTCGGGGCTTCGTTTCGGTTCCTTTGAAGATCGAACGATGTACCAGCCGTGACACTCAGCCAAGGCACCCAATCCACCGTCGATGTCCTTTGCGGACAACCAGTATCAGTGCACTGCAAACTTAACTCTATATCATATACGCTCGAAGAGCTCCACAAAGTTCCTCCCCTCGCTGAAACCAGTACCTCGTGATGAGACGTAAACTCCTGGTGTGGGTATCGGTGACTTGATGATGTGTTGGTTTCTAGGCCAAAGCGTCAACGCCTCTCCGTTTGGTACATGGTCAGAACTGGGACTGCCAACCTTGTTGGAACATAAAGGACAGCACACCCTCGTTTGGCAAACAACCATCTGTGGCAGTTCTATCGAACCTTTCTTTTTCAGACTAGGGCCCAGAAAGCGAGGACGGTGAAAACCATGCACTCACGGACACCCAGAAATCAGGTTGAGCGACGGATAAATCGATATCCAACTCCTGGCCGATGGAATGTGTGGCATCGACCACTGTCCAGATGCCAGCATCTTTGCAAATCGACACCGTTTGTTTCCAGGGCAAATATACACCTGGATTGGACACAATGGTGTTGATCACAGCCACGATCTTGCCATGCCGGCTTCGTTCAGATCGTTTCGACACCAGCCTCTGGATGTGGACACGAAAATTCTGTATGATATCGTCGTGGTGAATAGGAAACTGGAGCTCAAAGGTGGATATCGTTGGATGTGGGGGTATGTCGCAAAGGTATTTGATCAGTTGTGTAACAGCACCATAGGTGATCGACGCTGAGAGAAATACAGCCAGGTCAAAACATACCAAGGCAAGCCCACCATTGAAAATCGAACACATACTTTTCACGATGGTGTCTTCCTCGTGCCACTCAAAGTTCCGCAAGATGGTGGTCATGCCCATGGATGCATTCGTTACGAATATACACTCATCTGGCTGTGAACCGATCATCTTCGCAACACGTGCCCGAGCTTCCCTCATCCGTTCAGCGGCATATAGTCGGTAAAACTTGTCTGGATTCGCCTCAGTATCCGTTGTGGGATCATTGCAGAACCTTCGAACGGGTGTTGGGAGAGCACCATAAGAACCTGGGGTGGTCAGACGCTTGGTAGAGAACGATGAAGCAGACTAACCATTATTCATGTTGGTATAACTCGGGTCGAATCCAAAGAACTTGCGTAACCCATGTCCAAACGGCGGTGGTGTTGTCTTGTAGAATGCCTCCAGATCCAAATAGGCCACATCCTCTCGTGCCATGGTATTCCACCGAATGAACGACACGGCTAGATAATTGAGAATTGAGAACCCGGAGCTCGCCGTCACTATCAGCTCGCCCTTCCGTCGCTCCGTCAACGGCCCATACAGGCACCGCCGATCAGCAGATCCTGAAATCGAATTGGAACTTGATTCACGATTTTCTGTTCTTTATTCTACACTGTACAGAATTCTCTTCTGATCTGCCGGTGTAAATGACAATGAATGAGATGGTCAGTTCTTCTGTTGTGCTGTATATTCCTTCACTTTAGCACAAGCATCCTTCAAAGCATTCGCGATCACATCAAAGTCAGATATCTATGTGATGTGATTAATAACGGCGAAAGTGAGATAGATGTTTGGTACCAACTTCGTTCCAAATCTGCACACTGCATCTAACCCACCATTTTCCATTGTGTTTATATGCTGGGGCAAAGGTTTGCCATTGGAGTAACAAAGTATCGAGTATGATCTGGGAGACCTTATCGGATGCCTCGATGTCGCCAGAGATGGGCAGTTCCACGTTGGTCTATAGTAACACATTAAACAAGCACTGTGGGGGATTCATTGTTCACCAACCATGTTGAATGTCAAGTCGCCATCTGGGTCCATAACAGTGGTATCAAGACGATCCGCTAGGTGTTTGCCTCCTGTGATGGCAAGTGCATGGGTATACTCATTAATCTTGTGCTCTCCACCCAACCATTCTCTGAAATCAATCGCTACGTGAACGTCAGGAACAGGGCTCGCGGAATGGCCAGCAAGTGTGTTGACCTGCACTGATGCTCAGCTGTGGGACGTAATCAATTGTTCCTGTCCCTAAGCAAATTGAACGCAAAGGGGTAGTTCGGGCAGTGTAGATACGCACAGTCGAAGAGCTTGGCAAAATCTTGAGGGCCTTTGTAATCAGCGTCATGCGGAGAGCTATAGTAGACCGGCGTAGGAATCGGCGATTTGATCAAATGCTGGTTTCTGATTCATCAAGCTGAGCAATCAGAACCCACGACATTCGAGAAAGTAATCAGACCTCTTCGGAACATAAAGAACGGCACTTCCCCTCTTAGAAAAGAGCCATTTGTGGCAATTCTTAGGGAAACGAAGGCTGCATCATGATAACCCAAAAGGAGTATAGGAGGACATACGGAAACCCAAAAGTCGGGCCGTGCTTCAGACAGATTGATGTCCAACTCTTGACCAATCGAGTGAGCACCATCTACGATGCTAATGACTCCCGCCTCTCGGCAAATTGCCACCATCTCTTTCCAGGGAAGCGAAACCCCCGGGTGAGAAGCGATGCTATCAATGAGCGCGATAATCTTCCTTTTGCCTTGTGGGTCGCCGATCTTTGTCAGTTGCTCAATATGCTCTTCGAAATCTTGAACAATCTTTGCGCGTTTCGTTGGGAATTGAAGGTTGAATGTTGACAAAGTGGGGTGAGGCGGAATATCTGTGAGATACTTGAGCGCTTGGGACACAGAAGGGTACGACGTCGTTGCTAAGTAGAAAAGTGAGGCCACGAAGCCACGTTACAGACCGGATGGTCACACCTTGGACTAAAATATCACCCTCGTTGAAGATGAGGTTACGCAGGACGGTCGCGATGCCGTGCGAGGTGTTGTTCACGATGACGCACTCATCAGTTTCCGCCCCGATGAACTTGGCAACCCGTTCTCGGACACGGGTCAGATGGTGGATGCAGTTGACCCTAATGAACTTGTCCGGATTGGACTCCACTTCGTCAGTGAGGTCATCGCAGAAGGTACGGACAGGAAGTGGTAGCGACCCATAAGAACCTGTGGACAAGTGATGGGACAAATCTTATCACTCGAAGCAACAGGGCACCTTACCATTGTTGAGGTTGACATAGTTGGGGTCAAATCCGAACAGTGCAAGTACATCATGTCCGAATGCTGGCGGCGGTGTTTTGTAAAGCTCGGTAGTGGGCACGGAACGCCGAGGAGGTGACTTTGTGGCAGTCATACCTGCTGAAGGAGGTCACGGCGGTTAATAACTTCGAGTCACCGCCAGTGCCAGCATTACCCTAACATCTTTTCCCATCTCAAGAATAGGACAGTCTTATCGTACCGTGCCTTATCTTATCGTATATCGCATCGACACTATATATCCCCAGAGGGCCAGCTTGTCTTTCCACACCCCCACCAATGGCATCCGCCTTCTTCTATGGAACGTTGATGCACCCGAAGATACTGAAACGGGTGATCGGAAACGATGGATCCTACCTTCAGATCAGCCCGGCACTATTACTCGTGAGTGTAGTCTGTCTCCTGGAATCTTCACACTGACGATGTGTAGGACTATACCAGGCACAAAATTAATGTAGACACGCAGTATACTGCGGTGCAGTCTTGTCACTCACACCCGATGAGTTGTAGGGTGCGGATTACCCGGGTATAGTTCCCTACTCTCGAAGCAGGGCCATGTTTAGTGGCGATCTCGAACCTGAGGAAAGATATGTGAGAGGATCGTTGGTGGTAGGACTTTCTGACGAAGATATGAGACTGTTGGACATTTTTGAGGGGGACGTGGGTACTAACCTATCGACTCGAGGAACGACAGTCGCTGAAGAGACTCGTTATGGCAGGAATATACACGAGAACTGGTTCTCGTACACCCATTGGGTCCCTTAGTGGCTCTCGACGACATAGAGGCAACAGGAGTGGTGCCGGAAGATCCTCCCCCAGTACCTGCACCAAACGAGTCGAAGAGTCCACTGGAAGTGAACACCTACGTGTGGTGCCGGCCATTGTCTACGCTACAACCGAAGCTGTGGGCATTCGAGGAGTTTGTCAAGGAGAGTGCATGGAAATGGATAGGTGCTGCATCTCAAGATAGGCAGGACTACACCGAGGTTGACAGACGACGTGCAATGGAAGGAACGATTGTCCGTACGGAAGCATAGCCATCCAAAGGGTTGATACATATAAGGGTTGTACGGACCAAGCGGCACTGCTATCGTACTATACATGTCTGAAACACCGTTGCTGCCGACGTTGAACCCATCCCCCAGGATGCGCCGCGAACAATACAGAGTGCGTTTCAACTGCCAGCAGTTGATTCGGGTGGCCCTCCCAGCCTCGGTTGTCGCAGCCTTCCTCCTCTTTGTTTTCACCGCCAGCATCATTGACGAGACCAGACGTCGCCTTCCATTGAAGCAGCCAGGTCGGTCAGTTGTATCATGTCCCGAAACCAGCTGAGCCAGACTTCCCACCAAAGATGTCGTATTTCCTGACTTTTCTCACTACAAGTTCCTTCAGACCTTGCCCCATACCCATTTTCCCATTCGTACGTCACAACTAGCTCCGATTGGAAACAATGAGGCTCATTGATGGGCCATCCCAGACTCAGATGACGACAGGCGTGTCGTTACCATCGGAGACATCCATGGCATGAACCAATCGCTAAGGTTCGCTCCGTCGGGTCTCCGTTTAATTCTCTCTCATCTCGCTTGCTGCAGCAACTTGCTCACCAAGATGTCGTACGATCCTCAGTCAGATACGTTGATCCACTTGGGCGACCTCGTTTCGAAGAGTAAACAGCTCTCGTCCGATCCCGTCCTAAATTTCATGTCGACGAACCATATCCTCGGTGTACGTGGCAATAACGACGAGAAAGTCATCGAATGGAGAGCCTGGATGGACTGGATCGTATCCCTTCCTGGCGGCAGAGAGTGGCTGGGGGATGTAGACTCACATTGGTCTCATATCGACGGGGACGAGTCCAATCCCGAATTCGATATTTGGCTCAAGAAGTCCCACAAAAAATGGAAAGGATACGTCCCTAGCAGCTGGAAACTGCAAGGAAAACATTACAAGATCGCCCGCGACATGTCTCAAGCGCATTATGACTACCTTCGCTCTCTGCCCCTCGTCCTCTACGCACCGACGGCCCATACATACTTTGTTCACGCCGGGTTGCTAGCGGCCGACCCAACACGCGAATTCAGTGATCCCAAGCAGCCACTCTCTCATTGGCCCACTACAGCCGACCCAGAAGAAGATCATCTCGTCCTTCGAGGTCTTCAAGAGCTCGCATTGCTGAACAAAATCCCTCAGAACCATGATCCCTGGGTTTTAATGAACATGCGAAGTCTTTCAAACGATGGCAAAGTCACAAGTGGCAAGAAGGATACCCCGTGGTCCAATTTGTGGAACGACGTGATGAGTAACTGCTCTGGCTTGCGGACGACGACGGAACCACTCGCGATCCTTTCCGAACACGGTTCGACGACGCGTACCTCTCTACACTGCTTCCCGTCGATGGTGATATATGGTCACGCTGCAGCTCGAGATCTTGATGTGAAGCGATGGTCAGTTGGTATTGACACGGGCTGTGTAAGTGATCCAATTTTGTTCCTCAGGCGTCTTGATGCAGTTTCCGCCAGACATATGGCCGTCGGTTGACTGCCGTCGTTCTCGACGCGGAGTCGCTCTCGCCCCAGACCCACCCAGGAGCCTTTACTGCATCACTACAGGATTCCCTCATCCCATACGGAGATGAAGGAACAGCCCACATCATGAGTGTAAAGTGCCATCCATAACCTGCTCTTTTTCGTGCATCGGTATATTACATATTTCATCATATTTTGGTCCTTGTTAACACGAACGCATTCTCCTGGGGTTTGTACATTGTAATATCGCGAGTAGAAATTTGCCAAATTGCTACGTCTTACGCAGTTAAACAATGAACTGCAAATTGGTATCCTGACGGAACAAATTTACGAAAGGGAATGGATGTAAATTCCGTGCGTACGAGTTGAAACGGTGACTTACAACGGGGTGGGAGCTCGAAAACTGGTGCAATCACATCAACATGAGTCTCGTCGGGGCCTGTGGCTACGCACCTGGGGCTTTTGGCTATATTTCTCACTGAGAATGTATCTGAGTACGGACGCAGGGTCAAAGATACTGCAAATTGACACAGACTCAGCCCGCGCACCTCATCTCAATGAGGAGCTGTTGGTAGCTTAGGTTAGGGTTTCGCTCTGCACAAGCTCATCTCAATGGCTGATCGCTTCAGCCAGGGAGGCAAACTTACCAAGCACTGTCAAAAACGCCTGGCATCACGAGGATCAGGGAGGTACTTCAAGTGAAATGGGGAGGAGTGTGGAGCACGTACATCACTCATGGCACCTGTGCTACGGCCTCCGATTCGAGCGTCTGCACTTGTTTGGGAGTCCTTGCAACCACTCCAAGAGATCTGGGTCGGCATGGAGTAGTGAGGATATGCATATGGAGATAGAGTCACCTTACCACGTCAGCGGCACTTGATTTCACCGCTCTTGTGTGTTGGACAGCCTTTTGCGCACCCCCAGAGGCGACGTGGAAAACATCCGTTACACCGCTAATTACGCCGCGCACGTCCTTTCTCTGAAAAGAAGCAAGAGTAGATAATAATCCCTTTGCTGCCCCAAGCGTCATATTGGGATCTTTGATCTTGCCCTCTGTTGAATACTGGCAGTGTGCAATCAGAATTAAGATATGTAAAAGCGGAACGAACGTAGCCAACTTAGCGACAGGCACGTACCATGTATGGGAGGTCTAGAAACGGAATTTTAAACACAGTTTCATTAAATATGAATATCGATTCGTACCGAGTGCCGAGCCAGAGTGGCATGCCTATTGAAAAGTTAGCATTGAGACGGGTCGTTTTAGGTTACTTACATCAAAAATAGCTGTTAGACGACAGCCAGCGGGGAGCCCACTAACCATAATCCTGTGCATGTCCTGCGGGACCATTGAGACACAGACCGTGAGATCTAATATGGCTGACAAACATCGTCCACGAGATGGGATGTTATCTTGAAGTCCACAGGGTATATTACTGGGCAAAAATGACATGAGTCAAAATGCCAGGTAAGGGGCTGGATTGACTTGCCCTCGTCAAATCCATCTTCTTCATCGCCATCCAGATCTTTAGTCTGTCCTCCATGTCCCGAGTCTAATCAGATCGCTAGGGGGTCACCTTGTTGTCATATAATAGCACATACAATGGAAGAACAGTGAGTCATTGGGCCGAGCATCCCTCACAAGCCAGTGCATTGCATCAATCTGATAGAACATGAGGTCACCCTAAATTGGTATGAGGAAAGCAACGGACCATGTTCTGTCGAGTCGGTTGTTCACGGGGATGTGGACAATTGTCTCTGAGTATCACCATATCCTCCTCTTTGTAACCATGTCCTGTACACATTGATGACATCACTGGGCGGAGAAGCTGGTGAAACAAGCTGACCCAAAAGAAATCTCTTCATGCGGTACACGTCTTCTATGCAACCCTGAAGTGCCTCGGGCTGGCCAATATAGTTAATGCCGATCTGTAAACAACGTGAGCGTTAGAGAACACATGAACGTTCGAAGTAGAATCATACAAGCAATGCTTTCTTTTTCCCATTGCATTGCGAGTACTGAAAGTAAGCAGGTTGCATCTGTCCACCTGGGACCGGTTGGAGGCCATACTGTTGTTTCCCGGTCGGCGGCAGAGGTGGAGGTCCTAGAGGTGGCGGATACCTCACGGGTTGGCCAGGGGGTCCTGGAGGAGGTGCATATGTTCCGGAGTAGGGATATGTCCCGGGCGAGTCTCGATACGGGGCATATCCAACAGGAGAATGATGTGATGGAACGGATTGTGTGAACGGGCCCGAAGGAATGGAGCTCACAGCGTGACTACTGTGTGAGTGGGAATGGACAACAGCAGATGAGCAAAGATGGGTTAACAGCGCAATCGGATCCTGATGCGGGGGTGGTCATGGGACTTACTTGACTGCTCCACCAGAGTTGAATGCGCTGCTAGAATATCCAGAGTGACCAGGCCACATATCTTGAACGAGGTTGCAGTTGAATGTCTCTGGCAATGACACCGATAGACCACGCTGAGCGCTGAGTGCTCAGCCTTCTGTTGACGAACAAACAACTCATTTGGGCCCTGCAGTGTGCTCTTCCTCGTCACAGGACGCGAAACTGGGATCCTGTGTGCCTCCCTGAGCTCTAATTACAGCTCGGATGCGCAGATATCAGGTGTATGTTTGATGCAGCCCTCGAGGAACTGAGGAGAGAACAACAAATAAAGATACCTCTACTGCAAGATCAAGTGAGCTTACTTGCTTCCGTCTCCTCCCTGAATTGATCGGACTGTACCTTCCACCATGTTTCATTCTTTGTTGAAGGGACTGATGAGCTGCTTGACCTGGCTTCCGAGTCATGCGAGCCGACGTTGTTAGGTACTCTTTAGCAACATGGAGATATGCCGATGTCATTCCCATACACCATCGCTCATCTTCAACCAGCGTCAAGTATTGAACAGAGTGGACATCCGCGATGGCGGTCAACAACCCAGGAATAGTTTCGTTTGGCAAGCAAGTACGAACGCCAGTAGCCGCTGCCACCAACTTGGACAGTGCCTTTCGCGGTCCTCTCACAGAGCCAATTGTTAATCAAGCTTTGACGGAGATAATGGATCCATTCATCCAGGACCCCCCCGGGGCCTCGGAGTGACAGCGTTTCAGTGGTCAACTCCATCCGTGCCCATTCAATATTTGTGCCATCAACTTCGTATGTATTCAGAATCTTCAAGTCAACCCTTCATCCTGTTACGTAGACACCAAACGGGGCACTTTGAAGTGCTCGCCTTCACCTCTCCTGTCTCCGTCGGGTTCCCGTTATGCAGGCTGCTAGATTTCCCATACTTTCCGTCCCCCCCCGGGCCGCGGCTCCCTGCTACCGCAGCAGGGGTGCAAAACAACGTAAAGACTGCATGTGGCGGTTAAAACATTGATGTTGAGGCACAACTTCCACCAATCCCAGCCATTACCGGTTGTTTACCTCTGGTTCTTCCTGAGTCCCGCACATTGAAACGCAGCCCGGTGATTCTTAACTGCCAAAAAAAAAACAAATATAGTTTCGGCTCCATCCCGTTCCGCCATAAGAAGCATATGAACAGGTGGGGGCCCCATGGGACCATATAAAAAGGGGCGCCGTTAGCGAACTGCCCTTGAGGCTATCTCTCTTCGCAAATATGGGTGGCAGCGTAGCTCCTGGTGCTGGTCAATTCGCTTCAAGTTCGGATCGCCGCAAAGGTCTTCAAGGGCAGTCGGGATGGGTAGGTTTCATCGTGTATTCGCTTCTTTTTCTGAACTACTCGTTGAAAGGTCGGCCTCGTCCACAATGGCAGAGTTTTCGCTATTGCAGTGTTCGCGTCCTTGGGTGGGCTGTAAGGGCTAATATCTCATTCTTGGTCCTTCTACTCAACCCCTTCAAACCACAGGCTATATGGTAATGTTCTTGAAGCCTGACCGACATGGGTACTCATGGAATTTCGGACGCATTGCAGGCTATAACCAGGTACGCCACTTTACGGATCAGTGTGCCCCTTTCACCCAGCGTGCTATCAGGGTGTCTTCTCTGGGGTGCTTAGCATGTCCTCTTTCGACTTGAGGATGGCTTCTGCAGTTAACAACACCGGCACTAAGGGCTGGCTGGTTGCTATACTTGAATTGGGTGCCTGGTTTGGTGTTCTCTGTACGGGCACGCTGGCAGACACGTTATCACGCAAATACACAATTGTTCTCGGTACATCTTATAGACATTCGTCCGTGAAAGGGCACTGATGCAGTCTGCAGCTGTGGTTATTTTCTGTATCGGAGTAATCGTCCAGTCTGCGGCGTTTCAGCCCTCTTCGATTTATGGAGGTTTGTGCCTTCCAATTTCTTGTTACCAGTTTATTGATATCCCTTCGCAGGAAGATTTGTTACTGGGATTGGCGTCGGGTCGCTAAGTATGGTAGTCCCTCTCTACAAGTAAGTAATCTAGTCACGATCCAGGAGCAGCCCTAACATTAGTTTTCAGTGCCGAACTCGCCCCTCCTGAAGTCCGTGGAAGTCTCGTTGCGCTCCAACAGCTTGCTATTACATTCGGGATCATGATCTCCTTCTGGATCGATTATGGTACCAACTACATTGGTGGGACTGGGCCCACTCAAAGCGAGGCTGCGTGGCGCATTCCCATAGCTCTTCAGATCGTGCCCGCACTCGTTCTCGGATTTGGAATCTTATTCATGCCATTCTCTCCTAGGCAAGCTTCTTTTTGCCACTCGTTTCGCCACATTAAATATTTTGGCATAGATGGCTCGTAAACAAAGGTAGAGATGACGAAGCGCTTCAAGTACTTAGCAAAGCGAGGCAACTCCCACCCGACTCCGACCTCGTGCAGATTGAGTTTTTGTAGGGTTTTTCAGTGATAGGGATAAGTTGTCCCACTTTGCTGATTACATATTTAGGGAGATCAAAGCACAATATCTCTTTGAAAGAGAGACCAGCGTCATCAAGTACCCGCAGTATCAAGACGGATCATTTTCTTCCGAAGTGAAACTTGCAGTCAATGCTTACCTCAGTTTATTTTCGACGCGTACCCTTTTCTACCGGATGGCCATTGGTTCCCTGTAAGGCTATTCACTGCATTTGATGCCCCCTCGTGACCAGCACCATTTAGGACCATGTTCTTTCAGCAATGGACTGGAGTCAACGCGATTCTCTACTATGCCCCAAGCATCTTTAGTAAGCTGGGCTTGATCGGAAACACGACCAACCTACTCGCTACAGGGGTCGTTGGCATAGTGTACGTTTAAAAGGACATTGCTGGAGATTGAACTACATACTCTAACTTTTAGCATGTGGCTTGCTACCTTCCCCGCCGTAATATGGGTTGATAAAGTTGGGCGTAAGCCTGTCCTGGTCTCAGGTGCTTTCATCATGGCAGCGTGAGTCATCATCTTAATCCGATGCTTCCTGATGTTGATAGTCACACCTTATTCAGGTGCCACCTCATTGTCGCCATACTGACTGGCCTATATCAGAAGGATTGGGCAGCGTAGGTTTATACTATTTTCCCGATATAGTGACTGATTCGATATTTTAGGCATGCTAGTAATGATACCATCTTAAATCCAGCGAGACTGTTCTGACCATGGGCTTTAGGTGCTGGATGGGCAGCGTGTGCTCTCGTGTGGATCTTTTCAATGGGTAAGGTCGGAGTTCTGTGACATAGGATTACACTGATTCGAGCCACAGCTTTTGGATATAGCTGGGGCCCGTGCAGCTGGATCTTAGTGGCTGAGATATGGCCGTTGAGTATCCGCGGAAAGGGCCTCTCGATCGCTGCATCGTCTAACTGGGTAAGCCCCCCAGTTACATGTCGCCCAGATGGACAACCACTGACTTGAATGATCCAGATGAACAACTTCATCGTTGGTCAGGTTACTCCATCGATGCTGGCGCATCTCACGTTTGGCACATTTATATTCTTTGGTGTAGGCCTGTTTCCCCGCTCCGTCGCAGAGGTTTGACGACAGCACCAGATCTTCTCATTCCTTGGTGGCGCATTTGTCCTATTCTTCGTGAGTGGGCGTTTCGCGCTGTGTCCTGGCTGATTTCTGAAGACTTTTCAGGTCCCCGAGACGAAAGGCCTCACCTTGGAAGAAATGGACGATGTCTTTGGTGACCGTGAGGGTCTAGCCGTTGCAGACCAACAACGCCAAAACGAAATTGCCGACCGCATCGGTCTTTCAGCATACAGCCAAGTGAAACCCTCCAAGGTTCTCGAAATGTCTGGTCAAGACTACAAGGAGGATCCCGCGGTCTAGTTTTCCTTTCATTTCCCTATTACACGTGCAACGTGCACGACTCTAGCGATTAAACGATTTGATACCATCGTTCAGAGGCACCCTAACACGTTGACGATCCCATGTAAATACTATCATCAATGCTTCAAATTATGGATTTTTTTTTCGCTGCGGTGAGCCGGCGTTGATCCTGCGGGCCGCCCGAGGCAGTCCATGGCAACGTTGAATGCGACCAACGCGACAGGGATGCACTATACATTCGGAACCAAAGTTACAAGTGACCGACCGAGAGTGGGCTTCATGCCCGCTGGGAAATTGTCTGGGTCGGTGTATTGTGGCCGTTGCTAGTAGTGGACTGGTTAGCGTGCTCATCTAGCTTTTGTTGTACGCTGCTCCAGCGAATTTACACATTAAATCGTTCTCGTGTTTCTGCTCTCACGATCACCTCTTGACCTGAGGTAGTGAGTACAATGCTAACAGAAGAGTTTATTTTATCGATCCGTCAGGTGTTCGGAGGAGCTTCAAGTTGGGCCTGAGAGAGCCCCGGAGCAAGCTTCCCACTGCGCACGGGGTGCACCTGTCCCGAGGATGTAAATACTCTGGTCGTGAGTCCATTGGTTTTTGAGGATTGAAAGGATCATGACCTGCGCTCGTACGGCGTAAAATCACAGACGGTTGAGTTTGAAGCTTGAAGACCCAGCATTCACACTACCTCGATTTGACGTATCCGGCTGCGCGAGCACCGTGTCGGGTGACGCACCTTTGGTCATTTTTGTGGGGGGACGTTTACGCTTCATTGACACGCCTCCGTTCCATGTGTATGCACGGAAAAGAGTCAAAGCACTCCACCACCCATGCACGAGATTGGGTTCCCCGCACATAGGCACTCCCGAGTTTCCCGCCGGTTGAATTCGCCTCTCGAGGATATAACCCCAGGCCTCTCTACCTTTTCTCTTTCCCATCGTACCCTATGTTCCAGCTCTCGCCGTCGTTAGTTATAACGGACACATCCCTGGACGAACCTCTCATTGCATACGGCCTGTCTCAATACCTGCTCGACCGTATCAACATACATGATACTATCACACGATTGGTAAGCCAATCGCCCTCACCTTTCTCTCTCGAAAACACTCCTCTCATGACAGGTTGTGCGTTCTGTTGTAGTCGGCGTACTCTGACTGCAGAGATTTCGAGCGCCTTGAAAATGAAGTCTTTGCCTCCTCGGAGGTCACGATAGACAACTCGCTCATCACGAGCGAAGAACCTCAGGGTAAGTATCACCAGTCCACGTTGGTCGCCGTTCACCCAGGAATGACACCGCGTTCAAGGCAGGTCGGCCAAAGAAGAGGCGGTGTCTTGGGCGGCATATTTCGAACGATTCACAGCAGCACAACACGTCCTGACGTGCGTCCATTTCACTGCCACCTCCGTTCGTCCGACTGAGGCAAAGCTACTTGCGACAGTTGTATTCTGGTGAATCTTCCACAACCTGCCCCAACGTGGAACATCGCTACGCCGAACAAGGCGACTGCATCTGCGAATGCGTTGGTCACCTTCCGACGTGACCGTGCACGGGGGGAAACCATCGCTCAGCATGGGGTGAGAACACCTGACCGCTGACACATCAGGGCGTTCTGATCCCTTCTTCTAGAGTTATTACACCTTTGATTTAATACGGCAGACTGGCGTAGACCCAGGTTCAAACCCTTGGCGAATCTCGCACATGAAAGCCCATCCGTTTTGGTTCAGAGGAAACATAGAAGTGATGCATTGATGGTGGCCAACTCTGTTGGTGATACCTGCTTATTGTATGTTAACAGCTTGATACAAGTGACGATCGAGCATCCTTTACAAAGTTAGGCATCAGGCATGGACTACATCCTTGGCCAGAGATGAAATCGTGAGCAGAAACTTCAGTTAGGCAAATGGGTCGACTCCTAGGAGCCGAAAGTCTTGAACGGCCCTCGCACGAGTGCTGATAAGCATACCAAGAGCATTGACCGCAAGAGTGTCGGAGTCTCTGCGGAATGAGGGAAGACGATGGACAACCTGGAGTGTAACTTGGACGCAACACGGGCAGGTTCTGAGACAACATGGATTAGACCATCACCGTTCCCTGTGCTGAAAACAAACAAACAAACAAAGTTTGCCAACGTTCTCAATCCAGCGCGCCATATCCAGTTACAGCGTAGCTCAGGGACACACGCACTGATCAACGCTCCGTCCCTTGGATGGCATCCACGAGGGGTCCTCGTTCCCTACTAGTGGCGTAATCGCTCAGTCTGGCTTCAACGTATCTCACGGCGTGGGCTTAAAACGTTGCGCGCGTGTCTTCCATATCTCACTCACCTTGAGCGCGGTCAAAGCTGCTGTTCGATTGCAGGCGGCTATCGTCGTAGGGGATCGCAACGAGCTCAGATTGACCACCATAGACGATACGTGCTGAGCACTAGCGCTGGATGTCGCAGATGAGGCAAGGGCTGGCTGTTCTCTGACAAAGTAAGTTTGGCGTGATGGCCGCTGCTTTTGGCAGCCTCGTGTTTCATGCCAGCTTCAGCCCCACCTTGCCTTTGATAATCAAACCCGAGGGTCAGTGCTAATTCCGTCCCTGGCCTTTGATCTAGTCTCTCATTCTTCCACTGCAATCCCACAAGGCAATTTGGGCGGCGGGCGTCTCGCTAGCTCAACCCATGTCTTCCACAGCTATCGGCACCTTCACTTGCTGGGATGGCTACGACGGTTGTGAACGGGTAGAGGAGCGACCCTCTCGTCCTCGTCGTTCTCGACTTTCATCTACATCCGTTGTACCCTCCTCTCTGCGACAAGGCGCTGAGCGCGGCGGTACGCGTCCACAGACGTCGAGATCGACTACAAGACGAGGCCCACAAGAACAGGAGTATACGTCGCTCGATGAACTATGGAACACCTTGCGGGAGAGGAAGCATGCCGCAGAGGCCAAGCTTCCTCTCAAGGTGAAATCTCTGGAGGCGCCCCACGCTGGACCGAGCGGTGTGTCGCGTCCCATTCCGGAGCAACATGTGACCACGCCTAGGAAGGCAGCCCCTCTCAAGGTGAAGCGGAAGAAATCCACGTACGCCACCGCATCGCTTCATCTCTCCGTTGTCCTGATCCCTCTGAACGTGTTGCAGGGATTGTGTTTCATTTCGCGAGTCCCGTTCAGGCCGCGCAGTATGTATTCTTTGCATCTCTACCCCGTGATAATCCCTTCTTATCCCCGCTCAGATCACCGCAACCTTTGACTTGCCCGGCATAAAGAAAGAACAAGCGCATGTTAGCTTCCGTTGGAATCATCTGGTTGTTACGTGGCAGACAGTCAAGATCTCTGAAAAGGAGGAAGATGGACGACTCGTTAGAGAGCGAGAGGAGAAGAAGTATACACGGACGATACCTCTTCCAGAAGGGACGAAAGTGAGTGAGCTCCTGTATTCCCCGTCTCGTGGAACTGATCGCTGTGTTCACTAGTTCGAGGAGATACGCGCAGTAATGGACAATCGACATCTTATCTTGAACTATCCTAACATGCGTACGGTCCGTGTCGAGCCCCGACCTCGGTTACCCAGACAGGCCGAGCCCCGTCGTGTTGAACCCACCGTCATCTCTGACGGTGACATCAAATCTAGCGATGACTTTGAGAATGCGTCGTATCTCAAGTCAACTGATCATTCACCACACGAAGAAATCACTGAAATCACTGAAATCACCGATATCTCTGAATATTAGAAACTGCGATCTCCTCTTTCCGTTGATTGCGTTCTGTTGCGATTGCCTACTTCGATACCCGCATCCCGTACCACTCGGAGAAACGTGTAGCGCGACAGTCCGCACTGTGCCTGCGGGCGATGCTTGTGTATGCTGGAGATTATCAACAATGGATGACCTATGCTTATTTTGTGATCCCCGTTGTTACGAACCTGTCTATATCAGTAGATGAAAGTACATGACCACGGTCTCAAAAGCCCCCTGGGTCGGACCCTCAGGTGAACACATTCGCGAATACCAAGGTTTGATGGAAATCATGATGATAACTGCAAGATCGTAGTAAAATATGTATTACATGTCGTCCACACTCCACGTATAGCTCGCTGTTGCTGTCCGTTGTCTTTCATTGATGCGCTGGAACCACTTCTTCTCGAAGCCATTACCACGGTCTGGGAAATGTATCAGTATAATCATTCAAGCCTTGAAAACTTGACTTTACCTACGCCATCCCATCTGTAGCCCGGTTTTATGCCGAAGCGATTAGGAGGTGGTGGAGGACCGCGATACTCCGGCTTTTTGGCAGTCTTGGATGCTTTATTCTGTGAAATGGAATAATCAGAGAACGAAGGGTAACGTCGTGCATAGGCTGACCGTCACGAATGCAGCGGCAGGATCATTCCATCTCTCTCTTGCCATGAGTTCTTCGTTGAGGTCCTTGTCATCCGCATGACGCGAGAACGGCAAGGATCTGTTCTTCTCCAACTGAATTCTGTGTTTCTCTTTTTCTTCTCGTTGTACGAGTCCCTTACCCCACTCCATCTTCTGCGCTTCCTTATCCTCCCTTTCTCTCTTCTTCTGAGCTGCTTCGGCGCGGGCCAGTTTCAGGTCGATCTTGCGACCAGATGCATCACGGTATACAGTCTCCTGTGCGGCTTCCAACTCCTCTGTTGCCATCTCGTCCCGTTTGACGTGGGCCTTTGGTTGCTATCATCTGGAGTGAGGTGCCATCTGATACGGGTATTCAAACAATCTTTACCTTTCGTAGATCCTCGGGGCGGATCAACCCACCCTTGAAAGGTCGCACGTCCTCCACGACGGTCGGTTGTTCATCAGGCGGTACGCCCGGGCTCTCTTCCCTCTTCACGCCCTCCTGCACCCGAATCCACCCCGTGCGCTCATCCGTTCTCCGTTTTTTGAAACTTCGGTCACTTGCAACTGCAGCTTCCGTCGCATCCATGTCATCTTCTTGTTGCTGTCTTGAGACCTCGTCGCCAAAACCCGCGTCCTCGTCAACAAATACGGACGGACCACCGGTCGCACCGTTTTCGACCTTGCGTTTCTTCTTCTTAGGAGCAGCTCGGGCGAGTATGGCCTCGGCTTTAGCCCCTGACATGTATTTGTCCGCGAGGTATGCTTGCATAGTTTAGTGTGGTAGCGCAAAGCTGGGTATTGTGAGCAAGTCAAAGTGAACGAGGCCGATGATCAGTGGCTAATGGGTATTACATAAGCTAAGTACAAAACCAGCTGTCCGAGCAGTTGAACGGAGGTGTTACAGACTGACTTCCTGATTTAAGGCTACAAGAAGTTCTAAGACGACGACAAGTACAACGCAAGAATGGTGAAGCAATGCGGGGTTGTCGTAAAGGGGGAAACATACTAATATCGTGAAAAAT
Source organism: Boletus sp. MG95 (assembly GCA_003313155.1). Lineage (NCBI taxonomy): Eukaryota > Fungi > Basidiomycota > Agaricomycetes > Boletales > Boletaceae > Boletus > Boletus sp. MG95. The sequence goes on from QGOH01004546.1 coordinate 21,005, forward strand.
GTCTCACCAAAGCAAACACGACTGTCCAGAGTCATCGAGTGCCAGAGGCTGTACAATCGGCGCGACAACGGCCAACATTCAAAGGACTGACGATAACCGGTACATCGACCTGTGGGTATAACAAGCATACTTGACGGTCCTTTCGGGCAACTACAAGTGCTTCAACAACGCGTGCCGTGAGCTAAGACGAGCACGCCTGATAAAACGACGGAAACAAACACTCAGCGGACTTATGGTCACTTACGGAAACATGACAGCGTATGCAGCTTCTGCTTCTCGTAGCGGGACTAAGTCCAAGGGTATGCGTGGATGGGAATTTGAAGAGTGATGGTGATGTGCTTTGAGATCCGAAGTATTACCAAGGCGTCGTGGCACTGCGTCTTTCCCTCGACCGGGGTCAGAGGGCTCGACTGAATTAGTCTGGCCGAGTCTAAAGGGACCCGCAAACTTATTGAGAGGCACGAATTTCAAAGGACGCCGTGTGAGAGGGATCCCGGCACCGTCCACCAAGGTATCGAGAGGATCGCCATCGGTCAAGACAGTGGCGCGAAATAAGGTGTTCGCGATTCGGGTGGACCCCTTTGGTCGCTTGGGCACTTTAGGGACTTTTCGAGCGGACATTGTTCGTCGTTTCGCTGGGCGTTGGCGGATATATGCGCGGGGCCCTCTCAAGGAGATACTACCGGGGGCTACTTGCTTGGTTTTCGGAACCGTTTGAACTGAACCACGAAGAAACCTCTCGACAGTGACGATGTTTTCAGGGGACGCTCTCGGACACAGAGGTTCTGGGAACTCTGAGAACGCGGGAGAGGGCGTCGCCGGTTCCGGAAGCACAGCGATCTCTGGTATAGACCCTGATTGCAGTCCGACATCACTCGCTTGGCCGAGGGATATGACGGTTCCCGCGTCTTGAACGTTGGTCCGTAGCCTCTTTCGTCTCCTCTTGAACTAATAGAGATTAATGGACAACAAACGGACGAGCAACCTGCAGGATAAAATTGCCTACCACGAATTCGTTGGTATCGTTCTGCAGCATCGTTGTTTGACTTACATAACAGTCACAGTATGTTATTTGGCTGTTTACATAATCCCTCGGTCAGTCATTGCCCCTTGACTTGCGCTGGCACGACCTATGGGCATAGCGTGTAGGTTTTTCGAGTCCTCTTCTACTACCAGGACGTTCAGATATGCAGCTCGCGCTGCCTGGCAGACCACGTAATGTCGATTGACACTTCTCCCAACCACTCTCAGTGATCGCAAGTCCTTGCCAACGCCTCTATGCAGAAATAAACCAAACAAAATGGTGGGTCTCCAGCAACGTTGCAAGTAGCATGCATTTTTTACCTCCGCCCTTCTTCAAGGCCCGCCCATGATGTTGTCCGAAATGGTGGTCATTGTCAGCCTTTCGTTACCCCGTACGCATATGTAGACCCTCACAGCCCCTTGGGGTATTTAAGCCCGGAGGGCTCAATATGTTCTCCAGCGCTTCTTACATCCAGAGACTATTAACCCACCCTTTCTATCAGTCTCAACATGCAACTCATTTTCGTCGCTATCATTACTTCTGTCGCTGTCCTGGTTGGCGCGGCACCCCAACCTCGCCTCAGTTGTTCCTCAGCCACCCAGTTAGGTGTGTTAACTGTCTCCCCGACCACCGTCGCGGCTGGCGATGTGAGTGGAACCTTTTGGCTCTTAGGACGAACCTTGACTGATTATTATACAACATCAGAACTTGACGGTGAATGCTGACTTCAATTGCGCCATCAACTACTTCGGTATCATCCCTGAATACACCGACTACTATATCGAGGTCCCCGTCAACAACAGCGGTTTTGAGCCTCCCATCCTCTTGGCTCGTCGTACCCTCGCGCCTGGCAACACCTCTGATTCGTTCACTGTCCAGGTTCATTCTTCACTGGGGAAATCAGCATGTTTTCTGACCTTTTCCTTTTCTCAGGTTCCTGACGCGTATTACTTTGCAAACACAAGTTATGTGGTGATGTTGGACACCACCCACTCCGTCAACGGCACCAATGGCATCCCTTACTCTGTCGTTGGCGGTGTTGAGGCCCCGATTACCATCAACCTCTGAGCATGCTCCTTTCGTGCATCCCAGTGTTAGTTTGGCCAATCCACTGTCTGGGTGTGGACCTAATCCCAGTTCTTTACAACCTTTCAGACTCTCTCCAAGTGAATGCACCGACCAGCTGCTATGCTCAGGCTGTGAAATGACTGCGTAGCTTGAACTACGCAACTGCGGCTTACATAAAAATTAGGTACTCATGATCACAAATCCACTGCATTGATGGGTTTGGAAATGTTAATGGAATGTCGATTTGACTAAACGTTGCCCACAAACGCTTGCACCTCGTTTCCCGTCCAAGCCCGCATCATATTGACAAGAATCGTCATGTTCCTGGTGCCTTTCGATTCCGCAAGCCGACAAGCCATCCTACAATGCCCTCGGATGCGCACTACCCAACTAATGGCACTACTGGCGTCCCTTACTGTACCGAGGCATCGACATCAATTTCCAAGTATGATGTATACTTGTTTCACGTCTCCTAATTTACTTACATCCCCACAACTTCGCACGACCAATGTATTTATGGGCAATGCAATCTTGATAAGAGCGCCTCTAGTCGTCAAGTAATCCAAAGAGCCAAGTCGCATGTGATTCTTAGGCATTTCCCAGAGTCGCCAGCTCAGCCTTCAACCTTTTCAGCTCTGAAACTGCGGCGTCAATGACATCCTTCTCCGCCTTGTTCTCCTTCAATGCGCGAACGTGGTTGCCCTGCTCGAAAATCTTGGCTTCTAGAGCAACTGCTTCTGGCGGCTTTGGCCCATTCACAGCAGCGTCCGCTTTTCCGCCGGGGTTGACAACCTTCTTGGCTTTGCGTTTCGAAACAGGGGCCTCCTCCTTCCGTCCGCTGGTTCCACCAAATTTGGTCTTCCATACTTCCTCCATCTTCTCGTCGATGTTTTTAAACAGATGGTCTGGCTTCCCGATCCGGTGGCCCCCCAAGATATCCGTAGAAAGCACTTCGGGTACAGACCGCGCTGGTGCGTTGAGTTGTTCTAAAATAGCCTCCGACGTTGCAGGCATGAATGGATAGACCAACACAGACAACACATAGATCAAATTCACTGCACGCGAGACAACCTGAGCGCAGCGCTTGGGGTCTTCCGTCATCAATGCCTTGTTGAGCCCGGAAGCTTGGAGGTATCCATTACCGCGATTAGAAATGAGCATGACAGTCTGCAGGCCAAGGCGAAGCTTTACACTTTCCATCGCGTCTGTGTATTCTTTGAGGAGATTGTTGACTTCGGAGAAGAATTCACCATCAAGAGCATCGTTGGGGGACAGTGCTCCAGCAGCATCGCCGCCCTCAGGAATGATGCTGTCGTACTGCGACGCCACGAATTTCAAGGCACGGTTAACAAAGTTCCCAAAGCTATTGGTTTGTTGGTAAGGTTGTACACCATAAGACGGGAAGGGAAATTCACTTCTTGAGTAAAACATTGTTATTGGCTGCAATCTGACACGACAGTAAGTAGTGAATAGAGCTCAGATGAGAAATTACAACTTACGCAGTCCGCCCAACAAAACATGGCGTCTGCAGTTTCAGGTCGGGTAGCGAGCAGGTAGTACCGCCAGACCGAGGCTGGAATGCCAGTCTCCTTAGCCGCAGGTCCGAACACCCCACGACCCTTGCTCTTTGAGAATTTTCCGCCCTCGTAATTGAGATATTCTATGACGGTCTTTGTTGATTACTCACTATCCAGGTAGAAGATGATCTCACCTGTGGTCGATATATGATGAAGCGTTGTCCATTTTCTGCCATCAGCGAGAAGCATGGCAGGGAAATAGACAGTATGGAAGTAAACGTTGTCCTTGCCCATGAACTGGTATAGCTTAACATTATCAGGGTTGAGCCACCACCGCTGCCAATCAGTGGTATAGTTGGCGGTAATGCTTGGATAACCAATGACCGCGTCGAACTGTCAGAACGACAGTCAGCTGCCAGTGTGAGGGTCGCTTTTAACCATAGTACGAACCCACACGTCTAGAAGAATTGTCAACGTCCTGAATACACTAGGCAGTTGGAACACTCACAAAGAACCTTGCCATCCATCTCTTTGTCATCCTCTCTACCAAGTGGTGGGATAGGCACACCCCAGGTTAGGTCCCGAGTAACGGGCGTGGGACGCAAGCCACTCTTCAAGCGTGCATCAACAATCTCTCCTTCGGTGTTTATCGTCGCATTAGGTGACCATTTGCCGTTCTTGTATGATGTTTTGATCCATTCTTCTAGTCGAGGTTGTGCTTTGTCGAGTCTGAAATACATGTGAGAGGAGGAGCGGGCGACAACTTTATGTGTTTTGTCTATGAGGCATCGGGGTTCAAGAAGGTCTATGGCATCGAGAGTGCGCGCGCAACCGTCGCACTGGTCCCCTCGAGCGTCCTACAAGACTTGATCAAGATGACCCCCAACGGACATATGGGTCTACTTACGGGGAAACTGCAATATGGACATATGCCTTCAACATATCGATCGGCCAAGAACCTGGATTTTGGTTGATACATGATGACGGCTTGAATAACCCCGCTTACTTTTGGCACCCTTCACAATAAGTCTGGTCCCTTACTTGCTTTTCGAGATAATCATGCTTCCCGAGATTGAGGTATATTGATTGGCATATCCTGAAAGGAACAGGTTAATTGATGCGAGTAGAAGGATGAAAGTAGGGAGAGGGAAAGGATTTACTCGGTATGTTGGGGGGTGGAAGTGCGTCCAAAGAGGTCGAAGCTGTACAGAGTCGTTTAGTGAGCGAGAAAGAAGAAATCAAGGATGAGACGATGAGACTTGCCCAATGTCAAACCACTCATAGGTTTCTTTATGTAACGCATTATATTTATCGCAGAGCTCTTTGGGTGTGATGCCTTCCTTTAGTGCTGCTGTCTCTGTCGCCGTTCCATATTCGTCTGTTCCACAGATATAAAGAGTGCGGCGATTGCGAGTCCCTGCGATCAAGTTGCGGTATGAACTAGGGCACACGGTAATGCGCACTCACGGCTATATCTGTTATCATGGTGGCTTGTCAGACTGGCGAGGCCGGGTCCAACATCCACCGAACTATAGACCTACCTACTAAACACGTCAGCGCTGAGAACGCTTCCAATGATATTTCCTAGAAAGACATCAAAAAGAGGTTAGTCACATAAGCAGAAAGACATACCTAGGTGGGGTACATTGTTACAATAAGGCAAAGCGGAGGTGATCAATATATTTGTTTCCCCTTCTTTCGGTAATCTAGCCGGTGGACGCTATTGAAACGTGTCGGTGGGTTGCAGAAGTCGTGCTTACATTGCGGACTGCCCAGGATCAGGGATCAGTCTGAGGACTTGTTCTCTAACTGTGCGTGTCATCGTGGACGCTCGTAAGGTCACAGATCAGGCGTGTTGTGCAGCTGTGTGGTCCTTGTGATCGATTGAAATGCAACCCTGACTCGAGTCACTCAGCGTCTGTTACAGTCGCCGTCCGCGACGATTACTAATCATTGAGAACTCTAACCAAAAGCTAGACTATAGGCTGGGATGTATGGCATTTACCCTTATCTGCGAAGACGGTAGGCAACGTTATCCTGCAGTATCATGACAGGCAGGACGGTCAGCAAAAAAAAAGCAAGTTCAGGGTTGCCACTCTCCTCTCCGTGCATATCCGAACGCACTAATGAACGCCAAGTTATCTCTTTCGTCAAAGTATGCTCCGAGTGTAAGTGACGGCATTCGTTGTCGAGCCTTCAAATGCGTCCATCTTTCTTCTAGGGCGGCCTCTGAAGAATCTAAAGATAGGTGACAGAGTCGAATTAAGAGGGTCACCATCAGTGTCACCCCGTTATGGAGGAACTAAGGGCGTAGTAGAACTAACATAACCGATAAGCTCACATTCCCCCCCTGAGTCTCCTTTGGCGAGTCGGACCGTATTGCGTCCCCGGGGCCCCTTATCCTTCGTTACAGACCAAGTGAGCTTTAGGCATGTCGTTATAAACAAGATTAACGGTCACATTGATGGTCAGGTGGCCCCCAATATGGGAGGCCGAATTAGTAGTCCTCCATGGCTGTGATCCATGCGAAGAAACGAGGTACGTAACCTTGAGAGCCTTACTAATTCCGGTGAGTCGTGTGTATCGCATGCTCCCACTTTATAAAGTCGCATAGCCCTCGGAGAGTCTGCTGGCAATGCCTTCTAGCTCGTAGCTCGATTGCCATTGTCGCGATGCCGCTGGACAGAATTATCACGGACCCCATCATATCCACTGAGAATGTTAGCTTCTCTCCTTTCACCCCCCGTCCCCCTATAGAGCATCTCCCTCTCACTTCCCAAGTCACCTTGCCATCGGAACGGAGCCCTCTCGTGGGTGTTCCTAAATCCAAGAAACCATTCTACCGTGCCCGCCCACTATGGTATCATTCTCTTCGCAAAGCTCGTTGTGCGAACTGACCTGTGTCCAGGTTGGTTCCGTTTGCATTGATAGCCTCTATTACAGTAAGCTGAATACTGCGCGCCAAATTGCTGCCTCTCAACTCGTATGCATTGCTCCAGCGCGGAATGACACTGGCCCCTCGTGTCGAGGTGTTCACTGAGCTCTCATGCAGACAACTTCGCAATGACTGGAACCACACTTCTACCCCTGGCGTGCTACGGGGCAGTCACGTTTCTGTTCACCCCCAGGTCGACGCTATTCCAAGCTTCACACTATTATATTTACCCTCTACACTATCACCCGCGCACTCTTTGAAGGAGTCCGAAGGAGACGGCATAAGCGAAGGCGATGATCCTCGCGTTATTCCTGGAAAGAAGTGTGTTTCAGATCCTGCCGTACAGGCTGGTGCCGTCAGACTTCAGACTGTCATGACGATTACCATGGGTGCACTTTCCGCGCTCACGACAGGTTGGTGGGGCCACTTTGGGGAACGTTATGGCCGTACTCGTGTCCTTGCGATCTCCACGTTTGGCCTGTTCCTCACGTACGTGCGCGCCCTTTCCAGAGAGATGTCGGTGGCATGATCCACATCTGATCAACTCTGTTTAGGGATCTGACCTTCATTCTTGTCTCTACGCCGCGCAACCCACTCGCCGTGCACTCCCACAAGCTTCTCATAATGGCCCCGATTATCGAGGGCTTACTGGGAGGATGGTCATCGTTTACCGGTGCCAATACGGCATACATTGCTGATTGTACATCATCTGGTTCCCGTGCGACTATTTTTGCACGTTTCACCGGCGTGCTTTTCGTGGGTTTGGCGCTTGGGCCAATAATAGGTGCTTGGCTAATTAAAAACCCGATACCATTTTTGAAAGTCGGACAAGGTACATTTTCAGCTGGCCCCATGATCATACCGATCTAATGCGAGGAACTAGCTGGTCACCCATTGCAGAGTGTCAACTCAGTCTTCTGGGTTGCCATTTGTGGTTCTTTCGTAAATCTTCTGCTCGTGCTTTTCGTGTTTCCAGAGTCACTTCCTGCATCCCGTCGGGCGATGAACAGGAAAGGTAAGAATCGCGCGATAGAAGCCGATGAAGTTGCAACTGACAGTGAGCTATTTATTCTTCTTATCTCAAGATTCTTCTCATTGACACTTGCCGCAGAGAGAGATAACCACACTTGTGCGGTCATCCGCGTTGTCACGAGTTTCATTTCCCCTCTTGCCGAATTCTTGCCAACTGATGTTCCAGTGGCCCGCTTTGCTGGATTGCCGAGGCAGCCACCTACTCGCAAGGACTGGAACCTGACATTTCTTGCGTTGTCTCTCTTCGTTTACATGCTTGCTTCCGGCCTCTTCCAAGTCAAGTATCTCTACGCTGAGCACGTCTACGGTTGGGCCGCGGAACAGTTGAGTTACTATATCGCGTTCATGGGTACTGTCCGCGGTTTTTATCTTCTGGTCCCCCTGCCATGTGAGTCACTAGATAACCCAGTCAAATTCTGCAACGTGTACTGATAGAAGACGCAGTGCTTCTGGCTACATTCAAACCTGTTCGAGCAGTGGTGTCGTCAGCAGTCTCGACGCAGCCCAACAACGGCCCCAAGGCAAAACCTAAACCCACGAAAAGCCACCTCTTTTCTGAAATCTGCATCGACCTTCTTGTCATACGCTGTTCGATGCTCGTCGACTTTTGTTCCCATGTACTCGTCGTCTTCTCTCCCCTTCCCTCCAATGATGCCGCGTCCACATGGCGGTCACAATGGATGTTTGTCGGGGCTACTTCGTTGGCATGCGCTGGTGCCGGAGTTATGCCCGCTGCTCAAAGCCTGGCTTTGTGTACTTTGCAAGGTCGCAAGTTGGCAGAGAAAGAGGAAATGGCACGATTGCAAAGCGGTATAGAATGTGTCCCTGCGGAACAAGATACACCAGCACCCGAGTTGGGTAAACTATTCGGTGCAATGGCCGTCCTTCAAGCGATTAGTCAAACTATCCTTGGGGTATGTCTTTTGCTTTGACCCTTCTCGCTTGGAAGGTCTTCTCATCTTAATTCCATCAGCCAATCCTATTTGGGGTGATATACGGTAATACCGTCGCTTCATGCCCCAAAACGATCTTTGTGACGGCTGGGGCCCTCGTCATATTCGCTATCTTCCTCACCTTGTTCGTCAGCCCGGATGTTAGCTTGTCTTTGCGCAAGAGAACTCGGAGGAAGGCAAAACCCGGCGCGGCCTCCAGACATCGAGCTGAAGAGACCAGGGGCCGCTCGAGAGCGAGCAAGGACCTCCGAGGTGGTTCCGCGAGCGCTTCGTATTATGGTGCCATGCGATATGACCCGAATATGTCTAGTATCACAACAGTAGCAGGTGCTTCTGGGCATTCATGAGCGCCGAGGGACGTTTTGATTTATAGGATGATATATGTGTGGTGATACAGAGGGGAAGATAGTATGCATATCCATATTCACTAATCTACTCCATACGGTTTTAACTTAAACCAATTCTACTGACCGGGAGGTTATTGCCTCGTCGGATGCTACAGCATTTCGGTGCGAACGACAGCACCCACGAGCGAGTGCAAAACCGTCTGAACAATACTCGTATGTACTGCAGCAACAAGTAATCTACCCCGGTACCATCCACGGTATCGTTATACAATATGGAGGCAATGGATACATAGTTTTATGTACATCCAACCCAGCCCTGCTCTTCATCGAGAACTAGATCCTCCATAGCCGGTACTCGTTCTGAGAGACCCCATGTTAGAAGGCCCCTCTCTTCTGTCCCCATCACCATAAAGGCTCGCTCGACGCCGCGTGGTCCTGAAACGGGACTCGGAACGTTCCCAATCATACGCATGTGGGACAGATTGACTTCGATTGAGTAAACTGCCTCCTAACGCGCCGAGAGCAGCACCGGTCCAAAATCCAGGACGCCAACCCTCGGCGGAAGCCGGGTCTTTCGTATAAGGCGGAGGGGGGCCCTGGAAATCACCCGGGAAATACTCAAATCCGGGTCGCCTGCCGTGGTCGGGACCGGGATAGGTGGGGGGAGGGACCCGCTGGGTGTTCCCTGTGGCGGGGTAGCTCCGACGCAAGCAAGAGGAAACGAAACTGTACAGGATGACAGCCAGGACGGCAAACCAGACAAACATGAAGAGGATACCGGACATGTCCAAGTCTGGAGTCGCTCGCGCAATGAGTCCTGACAGCTGGGTAAAATAGATACGCTTTTAGGAACATACTACTGAGGAAATTGGATACGCCAAAGGATGGCCAATGCAAAGTATCGTCCCTGAGTGAATGAGGGAGCTGTACGAGATGGTACTCGAGGGAGCAGGACCCTGTTTTACGTGCCAATCAGCCAACATCACAGAATGACCTCTCAGGAGCGCTGCGACGACCCACCTTTCATCACATACGGGTCACCTGGGCCGCTCCAACCTTCACACGAGACCTCTACCTTGCCGAACCGCAGAGAGGAAGGCAGATCTGCCTCACACTGTCATGGTCATGGCGCCTCAGGTCGCATATAAGAGCCACTTGGTCCTGTCACTTGCCTTCCAGTCGACATTGATGCCTGAGCCACCGATATTCCTACAACGCACAACCTCAGGCTGGTACGTAGCGCAAGGTTTCCCAAGGCATACCAACTGAGCAATTGGGGTGGTCCTCCTTGCGGTTGTGAGGGAATCTTTGTAGAAAGTGATTGCGGGAATGCTCTCGAGAGCTATTCGAGACATGTTATACACAACCGACGGGGATATGGAGACGAGCCCTAAAGCTGTTATGTAATGGATATATACCACGCCCGGGCGCAACCGATTAGATACGGCTCCACCTCATGCAGGACACACAGCACAGATCCCCCCGTCACAACCCCAACAACTAGCGACGCCAACCCCGCATGTTCGTAGGACAAGCGAAACAATACTAAGAACCCCCTCTCCAAGCACGAATCCACTGGCAATGACAATCAGACGGATATTTGCTCCACCGGTGTTGACCTTTCGGCGGTACCAGTACTCTATCAATCCGCCGATAAGGCGTGCCAGTGAAAAGGATGGTGTATTCAAGAACCCGATTGCAAACGCGACGCCGGATGGAATCCACCTCGCATATGGCAGGCCGCGCTGGACAGCCATGAACTTGATGCCTGCGACAACAGAAAACAGCAGAGCAAATAGCAACATGAATGGGCTGGTGTTTTCTGGTAGTTGCCCGTTACCTGTTACCCCTATGTCAATAACAGTGCAAAACCGCGGATGACTCCCCTATGACTTACGAAGTAAACGCGCAAGGCTGAGCCACACATATGCGGTCGGTGCAGGGAAAGAAGGGCCAGGTATACTATAAGCTCTCTGGTAAAGGGAGTACGCGGACGCGGACACGACAATAGAAAACGATGACCCAATCAGTTGACCATAGAACTGAGCTTTTGGCGAGGCATGAATGAGATGTCCAGTCTTCAGGTCTTGCATGAGATCTCCCGCTCTAGACGAGTACGTCAGATAGGTATCTCCGTGCAGTGGATGAAACTCACTGTTGTGCGCCTGCCTCGGCCACTCCGCCTGCGATTATGTTCGCCACAACGTTTCCAGGTTGTATCCAAGCGAAAAGAAGTTGTGAGATTTTACCCAGTCCGCTCACGGGGTTTATATCCGTCTCTCCCAATGCTCGAACCCTAGTAGAGGGTCAAAGAAGAACGTTACAAGATGCAGCACACATACCCCAAGATACTCAACAAACCACCAGCGGCGAACCCTATCAGCGTTGCCCAAGGTTTGATCCCTTCGTCCCCAAAAACCACCCAGACCACTAAAGTCCCTACCATTACACTCGTTACCAGCCCGCTCAAAACCCATCGAGTTGGGACAAGCCGATCCGGCGCCTCGACGTCATGATCTTCTTCTAGTGGTGTATTTCCATCCTTTGGGATGGGGAATATCACCTTGGTGATAACCGATTGGATGGCTGGGAGGAGAGAGACGAAGGAATCTGCACACATGATTGCAAGAGAAATCCAGAGGATCCACCCTCTGGCACCCGTGGACATGTCGCCGACTGGTCCTGGTGCCCACCCCGCGTGCTTGGAGAGCGGTGATAAAATTCCCCAACCAACAAGCATTCCCTACATAATTGATGAGATTCCCAAGTCGATCTAATTCTCCATAGACATGTTACCAAGCTCATGCTCAATGTTGTGGGCAAGCCCATGATAATGCCTGGCCAAAGTGAGGACATGGAATACCCTTCATCCAGAAATGAACCCGTACCCTGGCCAACGTATGATAGACTAGGGGTGAATGACCACAACCATTCGCGAGCGAGGTATTTCCCAAACAGTGGTATAGAGAAAACGATCGGAAAGAAGTATGCGGCGAGCTGGAAAAAAATGAGAAATACCAGACGAAACACTGGGCGAGCTGACCGTCATGACACCAGAGGCCAAAAAACTGTAACTAAGGTCCATCCAGCCTTCTTGTTGAACGAACTCGCGTTCGTCGACACCCTCTGTTTCATCTACAGCGTCCTGCGCGACTGTATCGACGTCGTCAACAAGGGCGGTGTGGCTGGCTATATCTTCCGTATCGAGAGCCCTATATCCAGAGCGGTGACGAAACGATGTTTCAGGAGGCGGAAGGTGGTGAAGAACGGAAATCAACTGTGCTGTTGCAGTCCCAGAAGGAAATTCAAGTTTCTCGTTGATGATCTGCGCAATGCGTCAACATCATCGATCACACAATAAAAGGTATACGCACCACTTGCTTTCGGATTGGGGGTGACAGGAATACCCCAAAGAATGCGATTGAGCACGACCAACCGACAGCTGCGGCCCAGGAGAGGTAGATTGGTGGGTTTCCGTCTTGTTCCTCATCTAGCAGACTGAGAGCCGGAAGTATTCCGACAAATCCAGCTGCCAATGGCATCTAGTGCGAGTTTCTGAAAAGCTCGTCGTTGGCTTGAGGGGTAGACTCACCGTCCCTGTGGCGACCGCGGTCGTCTGCACTACGACAATTTCTTGAGGAGAGAGTGGGGCTGGAAGCATCTTGGAGACCAAAAAGCCGACGAGGGCTGCCTCCAATGACATCCTTGAATTGTGTCGTTGAGGAACTCTATGTTGAACATGCCACTCCGGAGAAGGACGTACATGCAGACCCATCCCGTCTGGAGACCGAAATAAAGATTGGTGAAGCATAGCAAACAACCGATAAGGAGTCCGATTGCCACTGCGGGGAACTGACAGGTTTGTAGCACCCGAATGAAATTCGATGAATAATATTGAATATATATGGGACTTGGACTACGTACTGTAAACTCGGGTTGAGTCGGCTGTTGACCGCCCGAGTTGGGATCTTTATGAAGACGTGATCTCAAGGGGAGTGCTTCAGAACTGAAATGGTCCTCGACGGGAAGTGGGACGATGGCCCTACCTGATCCATTGCCTGAGACCCATGATGATACACTCCAGGAGGTAGTGTCACGCATGGCGTGTTACCGTGACGCTGATATCGGCGTGACGGGTCACAATATTCGGTGCTGTCATGATAACTAATTTTGGACTTGGTCGACTCATTGGCGCTTTCTATGGATTCGGTCCTTTTGTGTCAAACATCTATCTGCATAGCTCAGATAACAACTGGTGCAAAATGGAAAACAGTGTAAGAGTCACGATTTGCTGCGCTTTTGCAGGGGGAAGTCAGGGCTTCGCAAGCCCACCGGAGGATGGCGTGAGGGTACTCGCCCAGGGCGGATCCAGGGGGTATCTCAGGGCTCTCCAACCTTGCAAGACCATCAAATAGCATGCATCTCGTCCTACTTTGGAGAAGTGGCGGCACCAGTGCTGTCGCTGACAAGAGGTCCTCGAACGAACACTGGCGCCACGGAGAGCTGGCATACCACCACCTCGACTCTTCCCTTGGCGATTGCGACTTGTGGCGGGATGTAGGCGTCTGTGCGCCGCAACGAGAAGTAACGAGGGCCACAAGGATATCAAGGCTATAGTAAGAGATTCTACTGAGGGAAGAAAGACACTCACGTTGAAGAGGAGTTTCTCCATGAGAAATGGCTTCGGGTGGATCAATGACGGTCGCGAGTGTCGCAACTTCCAGGGCATGAGATTCGTTGTTGAAATATTGCACGATGACATGAGGTGACCGTTGCCATCGTGCGCGAGAACATTAGCTCCCTTCTTCACCGGCCAGCAAAGTATTTGCACTGTATTCCAGGAGCGATGAGGTTGGATGAGCAGGCAGGACTCTGCAAGTAAACATCCCTATCAAGTGGCAGTGCTAGTCCACGTGACCCTCATTAAGTAATTTGTGCCGATATTGCCGTGTTAATCCAACACGGAATCCCCTTGTCCCTGCCACCGACGGCGACGACGACCAGCACGTCGAGCTCATCGTCGACGATAACGGCGTCGCTTCCCGGCCCATCCGCACCCGCTACTTCTCTTCGGTTGTATGGGTCGCAGCACTGTCCATCTTCCCTGTCGGTGTCTCTGATCTCGTCACTTTTCTCCTCGTCGCCATGGATGGCGTGGATCCCTCTTACGAACACGCCAATGCAGTTGCGGGCCCATCTTCAGTCACCCAGGATGCCCCCATCATCTTCTTACCTCCTCCTATTGGTACGTACCCGTTTCTCATTACAAGACTTGCTTAATTCTCCTTCCGAATAGCTCTTTCCCAACCTCAAGGTTTCCTCGCCAGCACCCAAGACCTCCTCGCCCGCTTTCGCCTGCATGCCGCATACGACAAGCATGTCCGCATCTCCCTTGACTCATCCGTTGCTCCACCCCCCATTACCGCACAATCAAATCTCCCTCCCTCACCCGATTTAGATGAAAAGAAAAAGAAGAATTCTTACCGTCACCTTATCAAAAGTCTCCCCGGAAAGCACTCCATGAAAAAGGATGATTATTTGGTCACTATCATGCAGGCGCCCCCAAAGCAGCACATACCCATAGTCCAGTTCGATATGAAAACGCAGAAGGAAGCTTTCACCGTCTCTGCTGAAGGACTAAAAGGGGTTTGTCCCTTTTGTACCAGACACTACTTCAACAGTTCTTATTCCCTTGTCGCAGTGGAATGCGGGCGCCCTCATACTCGAATCTGCGCAGGCTCGGGAAGATCGCAAAAAGCGCGTTAGTATCACTCCCCCATCGTTTTAATTCCAACCACGTGTCTCATCATCATCTCAATCTTTACAGAAAGAATTGAAAAAAATTGCTCGCGCTCAAGCACAGGGACTTACCCCGGGGCCGTTACCCAGCACGCCAGCCGCTTTCCCCCAACCCCAACTTGCACCTTCACATCCAACGCTCCCATCCGCTCAACAACCACCTGGCCCATCACAAATCTCACAGGCAAAGCCACGGGTTACACCTGTAACAATTCCTCCTCCGGGGGCGGTTGGTCAGTCGACTTCCACCCCCACGAGCGCTACGCCACGCTCCGCTGTGCCAACGGCTGCACTGCCTCAACGCGCCAATGCCTCCATGCCTGGTAGAGGTCAGAAACGCGAACTCGAGGATGGCGTAATACAGCCACCAACACCAGCCTCACTCTCCCCCAATGTACCCATTGGAGTTGTAAGTGCCCGTGCGGGGGTAGGTAATGTGCGGCCACGTCCCATAAAGAAACAACGAATGGTATGTCAATTCATCTGCTTCGCGTGATTCCGGTGGATCTGTACGAACCTCACGTCCTCTTGGGTAGGATATACAGGGCCAGTCCAGAGAGATACTCGTACAACAACCTACTCCACAAGGTTCATAGCCCCATCCGATTGTTTCGCCCTTGTGATTTCCCCGACTCTCCATGTGGACTGTCGTGACCTGCCATGCCAGCAGGCTTACAACCGTCGCAAGCATTCGCACCGCATTTTCCTGCAGTTTTGATCTGTTGGCAGGGCTAGGACATTCGCCATCACCTCTATCATCACACTGCTTCTACATGCGGTGACAGAAGCCAATACGTGAGATCTTAGGTTAGCCGATGTACACTCAGCTGTTGTACAGTCGCTGTTCAGTACCATTCACTCTCTCATATCTCTCGTTCGCCGACGACCGTCATTTGTTTTATTTGTGTTTTTACGCACAGGCACTGACAACCTCTGCTCCTGACACACAACACCTACACTTTATTAAATTTCCACTCGCATTTGCATTCGCTCTCGAACTCACGATCATGTCATTGATGAGGTTCAATCATGCATTATCATTTATAACTATCTTCTCTTAATGATGTACATTCAAAAACATGAACTATATACCTGAGATGTGATCTGATACACATGCTGCAGAGAGAGGTGGTGTAGATTACACCTGGGGTGAGCCCTTGGAAACTGACCTCAGTGACAAGTGGGTGTTCCGTCATGATAGACGGATGTCATGAATGCCTTGCAAGGATGTACCCACCTGCAAACGGCGCCAGTATCCATTAGCTGTAAGTTTAAAACCCAAAGTGCGCACATTTTATGGGTAAGTATGTCAATAATCTGATGAGGGTATCGAATCCGTCAGCCCTAGATAATCTAGAACTTAATACGTCACCACGAATATATCAACATCTATGTGGTCCATTGGTCCCAATATCCCTCGGTCCCGTTGTTCTTCGGTGCCCACTTGTCTATGTCAAGCAGCCGCGCAACGAGGTTGTAAAGCTCGGCGTTCTGAAATGGTGGAAGCACATATTCTCGGGTCCGACCGGTTTCCTCCTGGAGCCGTTTCCTCACACTTTCAGCAAAGGGCCCTTGAGAAATGAAGACTGTACGCATAGAATATTCGTCATTATCGTAACCATGATTCTGTCGTAGCAGACACGTCAGTCACATAGGAAAGAATAACATGAGATAGGACCAAATTCACCTCAATTGACATCAGGCTCCCATTCTCAGCACGGTCCGCTAATGCATAACCCGTCCTGGGGATGACCTATATGGGCGCGAGACGTTGACTAGAGGAGTAGTGGTAACTTTCTGGCATCGCTGGCGCCATTGTTGAGTTGGAGCTATTGAGGGTATATGTGTCTGTGGTATACACGTCGAATTTCCTCGATTGTGATGCAAGGACAAGGCGAGACAAGGCCGCAGTGATGTTAACACCAGGTTTAAACCAGAGACCCATCGATGGCCAGCCTGTCTTAAACAACCAGTTTGATCGAGCGGGATTGCTTGGACGTAGACGGGTGTACTGACCGTCGACGTATTGAACATCTGCATAAGCTGGCCAACCTTGCTCCTTCGCATCTTGTTCGTGACAGAAGATATCGTCCATATGCACCATCTCCCATGAGCTAGTGTCTTCCATTCTGTGACCGCTTACAAATAATATGTCCACGATGTGGGACAAGTTACGTTCGTTGTGTAGACTTTGTACGAGGGTATGAGCAACATTTGAGATAGCCGGAAGGGTTCTCTAGAGGACTCTTAATATGATGGCAACGCGAGATAGAAAGGTACTTGCATTCACGAGCGCAGAGTCGGGACCGGCTGCATGGCCGGCCCGATCAAGCATGGACTCATATACTAATCCACGCGGGAGCCAGCTAGACTAGAGTGAACAGAAACGGAGGGACAAGAGGAACAAGCGTCGCCCACCTAAGATCAGCCGCGGCCTTCGTTCCAAGGGGAGGTCCTTCCATTCGAGCACCTGGTTAATTTCTTGCTCGTGCGAATGACACGGTTAGTGTCGCAGCATGGACCATGAGAGAAGTAGGGAGCGACGAGATATCAGAGTAGCAGCGAAGTTCGGAGCAAGCCACCAACCGTAAATGGGACTTGATACGTCGGGGTGACACCAGAGGTTGTCGTTGATGGACCAGGCCTAAAGGATAGGTTATGTAAATTGGCCGCAAGAAGACATGGCGGGAATAAGGACGAGGGCAAGATTCAGTGACGGTGCTATAGTGGGACAGAGTAGCGAGTAAAACTAACCACATAATGTTCGCAGAATAGAGCCCAGCCCTTTCGACTGTTTCCCATATCTAGACAAAACAGCAAACATACAACATTATACAAAAGGTGGGGGATCGCTCTTCTGCACATTTAAGATGTCAATCGATCGACTCACAGGTTCGCCAAGCCACCATCGAGATCCACCTGCTCCTGGGTGGTTGTTGACAAAAGTGGGACTATATTGAGGATCATGGAAATCCTGGGTAAAGAATGTTCATGTTCAGTCCACTGGAACAGACATTAGAGATACTTATGGGGAGGACCGGGGATCCAGTGAGTGGGAGGAGAGGGAAAGACATTGCAATTGCTCACGCACGTTTGCAATGATCCCATGTGATTCGGCATACAAACCAGTCCTATAATATGTCGAGTTGTATGGATTGCCAGTAGGTAGCTTGATCTGGAACAGCACATCAACCACAATTGATCAGAGAACTCGAGACACGCACCCAAATCCATCGAAGGATACGAGCACAACAGTCCGCCCAAATAGATGGGTACCATTCGACAAGTACGAGGATGTAGAACGTGAGTCAAACAAAGGTGCGCCTGCCCTCGACGTGGCCAAGAGAAGGGAAAAGGATACAGATGATAAGAGGACCGAAGATGTCCAACAAGCTTCACCGGCACCGCCAATCGGACACTGGGAGGTCGTACTATTCGTGCTTGTCTGCTTTGTTGCATGCAGAAAGGGACCAAGGCCGTGAGAATTCGCAAGTAGTAGTAGTAATTCAATACATGCTCTGATCCAAAGTACTTCATCAATATCAATATCTTGCGACAACTTCAT
>QGOH01004579.1:0-11676 GCA_003313155.1 Boletus sp. MG95
GGAGGCTCGGTTTTCCGATGCGGCTTCTCTTGCGAGGACGAGGTCCGACGCAGATGGAAGGGTAGGTCCGATGACGCGATTGTCACCGCTAGCGGCCCTCTGAGGATGTCCACTAGTAGCCCTCGGGGGGTGATACGTCGCCGAATCGACCTCTTCGCGTGCAGCACGCAGCGCCTTGGCATCTGCGCTCGATCCGTTGTCAGCAAACGACCACTTGTACGCAGTTTGGTTGGCAGCGGAGCCAACCATCGTGGCTGCGTCGTGATACAAGTCCTCTGTCGTGGAAGAACATGAGGACGACATGCGTGAAACGAGGTGAACTTGTGGGACGCACTAGAGAGTCTCCCTTTGTTCCACGCCCGAACGAACTTGCGAAAGTAACTGTGAACGTGTGCGACGGGGGGCGTCATTACCACGCGTCAACGGCACCGCGGTGGAACAGGTGGATTGGCGCATGCGCACCTCCGCGCTCTCTCGCTCGAGAGTTCGTCAAAGTACTGTCGTTTCAAAAGAAGAGGAGCTCAACGGTCCGACGGGGGTAGAGACGCACGCAACGACAGACCTTGTCCTTTCCGTCTTTGAGCCATACTCTGAATTCGGTGTTTTTGAGAAAGTAGTCGGATTCTGAGATGGGGGAGACACCGTCTGGGAGGGAGGAGTCTCGTTCTGGGGATCGCGAACGGTCTCGGTCGCGCCGGGATGGCATCCTCGAGCTGAGAGTGGTTGTTTGGCTCTGTTATTTCTACAGGGCCTTTCCAAATATAGGCATCATGATTGCATGGGAGTGCTAGCCATAGAACAAGTACGACAGACAAGGCATATCCCATTTTAAATCGTAGTCTCGTATGGTACAGGCACCATCGTTTGCGGTGCATTTTCAGCAATCGACACAGTATGGGCTTCCCGAGGGAGCGCATGCACGCGCTTCAACGAGACACGCTCTGCCGTAGACCATCAGCATGCGCGGTTCCCAGCTCAGACACAGCGTACTTACCACCCTTTTCCTTGGCAGCAACGTGTGCGTCATGATTGCGCTTCACCCGGTCCAAGAACTCTTGCCGGCACTTGGAGTGCCTGACGTGCTCGACGCGGAGGTTGACACGCTTCTCGATGTACCGGTTACCGACGATCTTGTAGACGATGACTCCGACGGCGTGTGGTGTGACGTTGTAGACGATTCCGGTTCGTCTGGGATTTCAGCATTCAGACAAAACATCCAACGGGGGAATGTATGAAACGGACGGACCCGTGGTAGTATTTGTGGGGCATACCCTTTTGCTGGGCGGCATTGGCCTTGATGTCGACGATGTCGCCGACGCGGTAGTTGATGAGGTAGGTCGACAATTTAACGGGGCCATGCTCTGATACGTTCGTTAGGATCCAAGTTCACGCAGGGACACCACCCGATAATTACCCTTGAAGCCCCGCTTGAACATGTCGCGCGTGCGCGCACGGTAACCGAATGAGTGAGGCATCTTGATTTCTGCGTGTTTTTTGTCAGCGGCGACGGCGAGGAAGGTCTTTAGTGAACTTACGATGTCGGCGTCGTCAATGACGGCCTTGAGGGTGGTGTCGAGTGGATGAGTCGGGTATCTCCGGTGGCTTGAGATGGAGCTGTACAGTTGTGGCGCACACACAACTCCCGTCCCCAGTATTGGCCACAAACTGACACACGTCCGACCTCAAGAAAAATGCCCAGGTACTGTCTGCGTCGTGTCCAGCGACCCTACGCCGTGCTGATTCATTCACCGCAGGGCACCACGGAACCACAGCAAGACGTGAGTCTTGGGATCGTCGCAGGGACTGGTGTGCTCACCATAGTATTGATAACGCTACAGTTACAAGGTCCCTCATCGTGCATACGGTTCAGCTCGGCTCGATGCCGAGTTGAAGGTACTTTTATTCGTTGCGATCTCGTTAATGAAGACTCACATTCTTATGGGTCTAGCTTGCTGGCGAGTACGGCCTCCGCAACAAACGCGAGATCTGGCGTATCGGTCTCATTCTTTCAAAAATCCGTCGTGCTGCCCGTGAGTTGCTCAAACTCGACGACAAGGACCCCAAGCGTCTTTTCGAGGGTAACGCCCTCATCCGTCGTCTCGTCCGCATTGGTGTGCTCGACGAGTCCCGCATGCGTCTCGATTACGTGTTGGCTCTGAAAGTCGAGGATTTCTTGGAACGCCGGCTGCAAACGCAGGTGTTCAAGACGAACCTCGCCAAGAGTATCCATCATGCTCGTACGCTTATCAGACAACGCCACATCCGGTGAGATGGGATTTCCTACAAGCATAACCAGGATGCTCATGTGGTCTCCTGAAGCGTCGGAAAGCAAATTGTCAACGTCCCATCCTTTGTTGTTCGTCTCGACTCGCAGAAGCACATCGACTTTGCACTAACTTCGCCATATGGAGGCGGACGGTCTGGCCGCGTCAAACGCAAGCGGGCTGCTGCAGCTGCCAAGAGGGAAGAGGGTGGCGACGAAGAGGAAGAAGAGTAAACGTTTTCTTTTGTTCATCTACTTATCCCAGGCTCTATGTTCATGTCATTCCTCATCACGATGTCCTTGCATGCTATGGACATATGCCAAAACGACACCATGGCTGTACCGGTCTGACTTGTTTGTGGGTTGGAGATGTTCCGCCTTTGATGGATAAATCGATGAACTGTGCGGATGGTCTCTTGCGATGAGACGCAATCCAAGCACGCTTCTTCGCAATGTGGCGTCTCGGATGATTCCAATTCGAATTGCATCTTGGACAGTCACGCGGCCTGCCGTAGCGCAGGTCTATCTAACTCCGCTTCCTGTCCCTGCCCTCGACGCTCACCCCGCCCAGCACCATGTCTGACCCTCTGTCGACCCAGCACCCCCCAGCCCGTAAGTATCACAGCACTGCACGACACACATAGACGACTCGTGCTGACGGTCATCTTCTCATGCGGTAGTGAGAGTCGGCGGCCGTCGTCTCTCTATCAGCGCACGTCCCAAACCCCACAATGCCCTGTAAGTCAGCCCACTGACGATGCCCAACAACCTGCTCAGACAGCACCACCCCCAAAAAAACAGCGGTACGTCTGTGCCCTCGAACGCGCATCCTGCAGAAAACGCGGACTACCCGCGTCCCACCGTTCAGGGGGAAGACGAAGAACAAGTACAAGCACAGATGCACCCTCCCCCGCACAACGAGGAAGAGGCTCCCAAGAAGGAGAAGAAGCATGGTCATGGTCATGACCAGAACAGACTCAAGGAGAGCGTGCATCACAAGCTCGATGCAACGATGCCTTCCAAGAATCATTTGGGCTCGAAGCATTCTTTCGGAGCAGCAGGTAGGATCGGTCAGCCCATGGGCAAAGTGTTGACTGTTTGAATCGGTCGAGTGCATTGTGTGGGCTGAAAAATTGGTGTGGTGTTGGAAATGTTGTACGCATAGCTGAACTGTGTATGTATTTGTACCAGTCGACCCGAAAATCAGGCACACGAACAGACGATAAGCATAAGCCTGACTGGCATCACAGCGCTCATTTTCTCATGAATAACGAAAATAATACTAGAAATACACGACAAGGCGGTCATGCAGTGGCCTTCTTCCCCCGAGCCTTCTTTGGTGGATGAGGCTTCTTTTCTTTTTGAGCAGCGATGAGAGCAGAGGTGCGACCGAGGGCAGCCTGTCCATGACATTCTGTCAGTAACATATACCACAGGGTGATCAAGGACAGAGAGATGTAGTCGCCAATTGCGCCTCCCCGCGATGAAAATAGACGGTGAGGGTAATTGCCTGATGGAGACTGTCCAGAAGATGGACTAGATTAATATTGCAAACGTGTCCACGCTCAACTTTCATACACCAAGTAGGTGTTTTCCAGCGAGTTCTAACGAGAGTGCGTTTTTGGTTGATCTCCAAAGCGAGGCAAAGGGTGGAGGGTTCTCGAAAAGTAAAAAAAAAGTACTCACGGCGCGGAGGTCAGGGCGATAACCCTTCTTTGCGAGACCGGCAACGACACCCAACGCACGACGCCCACCAGAACGATTACGAATCGTGAATGTCGTCCGAGCAGCGCGGACTTGATGGAGTGTCGCCTTGGACTTGTTGATGGTAACCTGGATGCCCGAGGGAGAGTCTTTGAGGTCGATTG
This sequence comes from Boletus sp. MG95, assembly GCA_003313155.1. Taxonomy (NCBI): domain Eukaryota; kingdom Fungi; phylum Basidiomycota; class Agaricomycetes; order Boletales; family Boletaceae; genus Boletus; species Boletus sp. MG95. The sequence continues at coordinate 4,132 of QGOH01004579.1, forward strand.
TCTGCGAAACATCGGGGTGTCAACATTTCATTATGATATCGACACCGGAGAGTATCCTTGCCTTTGCGTTGGAAAGACCGGAGTACTTGTGCGAGTGGAGGTTACGGAGGTTACCCTGTTGCGAGGACGCGTCGGGTGGATAGAATGCAAAACAACTGAGCTTCACATACGGGTTCAGTGGAGAAGATAGGGCCCTCTGGGACCTTCTTCACGAGGAAGGAGTTATAGTTCTGTCAAGCGCCGTCAACATTTCATCTGGAGGGTGACAGTTGGTACTGACGCGGAGAAGGAGCCACTGGAGATCGGTCGACATCGTGTAGCGAGTGGGTGCTGGTTGTGCCAGACGATGAGCGAAGGTGGCTGATTCTAACTGTACAGTCGATCCAAACACAACCAAATAGCGTGCTGCCCGACGGGCCGAGGACACATTCTAGCTTAGTAATAGCATGATCTGCGCTCGGCGTTGTAGCGGTTCGAGAATTGCAGGTTAGTACTTCCGGACCCGCGCAAAAGGAGCAGTACTGCACCACGCGATTTTGAAACCTCGGAATACTCAACTTCGCCTCTGACTGCGCCATGGCCTCAATTCAGGCCCGAGTGAAGGTGTCAGGTTTTGACTTGCATCCTGACAACTCACAATTAGTATGCCACTCATCGCCACCCTCCCCCATCCAGGGTGTTAGCGATGAGATGCTGGTAAGTGAGATAACCAAGGCAATCTACCCTAACCCTTTACGTGGCCGTATGAATTAGAGACAAACGGAGTATACGCTCTTCCGCCGAACGCGCATCAGAAATCCAGCGTTTTTGTCCAGCTTTCCGTAAGGTCGTGCGAAATGGAAGCAACCTCCAGAGGTTTCAACAAACACGAGTCCAATATCTGAGGGTCAAGTGTCACTCACATTTCATAGGGCTATTTCTGTTACTGCCTTCGACGGCAACCCGGTTGATTACACTGGACTTCCCGTGTGTCACCTAACTAGTGGCGATACCGTGCATGGCATGGTCCCATAGATATAAAATGCGACACCCCACTCTCGTTTAAACATCCCGCCACGACACTATCTCGACAGCCCCTGTCAACTATCTGGTTTGCAAGTCTCTAGGTGGAGTGACGTCTGTGATATCCGTGCGATGGGTGGAACTTAATGCGGGGAATCCAGCCTTGTGTTGCAGAAGGAAGCCCTCGCTCAATGACTTCTCAACTGCTCGCCCAACTTGCGAGCATCTCTGGTTACGGTGTCGCTGCCGCTGCCCTTATCATCATCGTAAAGTTGTCCCAACCTTCCAAGGTGAGTGTAGTTGCCGGAAGTACTTGCTCTCCCCAATCCTGGCTGGTTTTTCCAGCTTGATGCTATACCCACAGTTGGGTCGAATAGCTGGCTTGGCTCATGGTGGGCTGGTCTTAAGTATATGACCAATGCGATGGACCTTATACAAGAAGGGTATGAGAAGGCAAGTCTGGTGCTCCGCACATTTCACGCACGTTCGCTCACAGTATTTCAGCACAAGTCAGCGCCATTCAAGGTTGCAGATCGCTACCGTTGGATCGTCGTTCTCGGCAACCGCAACCATGTGGAAGAACTACGGAGAGCTCCCGATGATGTGCTCTCTTTCAGTGAAGCCGTAAATGAAGCGAGTAACCATTTTCTTCCAGTAATATTAAACTTGTACTAAATGTCACCGACAGCAACTACACACCGAGTACACAATGGGACCCGAAATTCACCATAATCCCTATCATGGTCGGATCGTGCGCTCACAACTGACTCGGAATATCGGCGTCTTGTATCCACTAATCAGAGATGAGATCGCTACCGCCTTTGATGACGTGCTGGATCTCAAGGGCAACGGTGACCATATTGCTCTCATTCGTGTGTGCTATTCATCGATGTCTGAAACAACCAGATTGGAAAAGTTTGCCGGCGCTCAGGAGCGTGCAACAGGTAGTCTGCAGAGTGAGCAACAGAGTGTTTGTCGGACTCCCATTATGTGAGCCCTCCCGTCATATCCCCTTCCTTTGGTTCTTACTTCAGTGACTCCAGGCCGTGACCCTGATTGGATAGATCTCAACATTCGGTATGCTGTCGACGTTTTGAACGAAGGGATTAATATCGGGCGGTTCCCGAAGTTTCTGAGACCGTAAGTCATTTACAGTCACCGGTCCGAGGCCTAGCTTTCAACATAGTGACAGCATAGCTGCCCGATTCTTTACGACCATTGATCGATGCAACCAGCGTGGAAGGAAGCTTGTTGGTCCCATAATCGAGGAGCGACAAAAATGCCTAATTGAGTACGGGAATGACTGGGCCGAAAAGCCTGTTGGTCCAACCTCGTTCGCAAACGGGATCGGCACTCACTATCAGTTTTTTTTTTTTGATAGAACGACTTTCTATCATGGTTAATGGATGAGGCAGAGGGTCCAGAGGCGACGGTAAAGTGCTTGACCACTCGTGTGCTGGTTATCAACTTTGCGGCTATCCACGTGGGTCCCGATATTGTTTCCTTTCGTACTTATGACGCTCAGACCTTTCAATTTTGCGGTTAGACGTCTTCCTCCGTACGCTTTGAATTCATGTTTTAGTCCTATCATGGATTGACGCCACATCACAGAGTTTTACTCATGCACTCTTCCACCTCGCGGCAAATCCTCAATATATTCAACCTCTTCGTGAGGAGGTTGAAACCATTGTTAAGAAGGAGGGATGGTCGAAAGCTGCAGTGGGAAAGATGCGAAAAGTAGACAGCTTCATCAAGGAGTGCCAACGTCTCGAGGCCACCTCCGGCGGTACTTGGCACCACATCTATTCGATGCGTCAGCTGACTCTGACTATTCAACCAATTAGGGGGTCTGGTGCGCAAAGCGATGAAAGACTTTACGTTCTCGGACGGTACGTTTGTACCAAAAGGTACTATAATCGTCGCAGCCAGTCGTTCCATACACCGTGATGATGCCTTCTACGAAAACGCCTGCACATTCGAGCCCTTCCGATTTGCCGATCTGCGTGAAGAGGCCGGGGAAGGTGTGAAGCATCAATTTGTCTCGACGGGGACCGAGTATTTGCCCTTTGGACATGGTCGACATGCGTGGTACGGTCTTTCTTTCTCACAGTTTCCGACGACCACGAGGAATGAATTACTGATTGTGTGTTAGCCCGGGACGTTTCTTTGCTGCAAACGAGATAAAATCCCTGTTGGCCCACGTCGTGGTGATGTACGATGTCAAGTTGCCGGATAACGCGACGCGTCCGCAGTCGTTGCATCGTGGGACGGCAGTAATGCCTAATCCGAGCGCCAAGGTCATGTTCAGAAGGAGGGTTGACTGAATGATTAATGATCCCTCGTACGTGTGTTACATGCCCCGATTCTTGCACTGGTTTCTTTGATTTTGTACAACAAAGGTTGCCGAGGCTCCGTGAATCTACATGCGTTAGTTGAAAGTGTATTGTTCGACTATCATGATTGTCACACCACCACTGTCATGACTGAGATAGTTGCTACTTCTGTTTCCGAAGAGCGGATGACCCAGTGAGGAATTGTCGGGTACTGTGCCATGCAGCGTAGGTGGCTTCAGGTGAGGATGACCAACCCGTCTGGCTCGAACCGAGGCTTGCCCAACTCGTACTTGACGATCACGGAACCCTTTGGGTAAACCATCAAATGTACTAGTCCAAGAAGCAACCACTTCGAGTCCGTTTTGTTCCTTAGATTCAGGATACGACTAACTCGCACGGTAACGCCCTATCGGAGTCCCTGTCGATCCGTCCATCCCGCAAATGGGTGACCCACCCCGTATTATTGCCAACTTGTGGGCCAATTCATACCACCGCTCTATTTCCCGTGTCAGATAGTGGGTATATTACCTGCGGGCCGGAATACCTCTGGAAATGATATCTTCCAACGACCACCTTCCGATCGAACCGCGCGAAAAGCACTCTTTCCCCGTCGAACGAATTCCGCGTAGCCAACATACCCATCACTCTGGCCGCGCACGTCAAGTCAGTGTTTGAAGGCAAGAGTGGTTGGATACCGGTATGTGAATCAAATCTGGGCTCGGTGAGGTCGATTTTCCCCTGCGATGGTACGTCCCAACCTATCTGTCAGGGGGTTCATAGTACGTCAGAAGTCATGATATTAATTAAACACCACCATCCATTGGCGGGGAAAGAGCGTCACGATGGCGTATTTCGCTTCCCGTCGGGGTGGGGGCCTATATATGTCCATTGAACTGCACACCAGAGGAAGGAAGATCTGACCCCCACCTTCGCCCGATGGCTTCCCTGGGATCATACCTAGCTATGAACACTGAAAACGTCACTTATTTCATCGCAGGCACTGTCGTTGCCATTCTTGTTGCCGCGAAGGTGCTCAGGCGGTCGGAGGTGCGTTGAGCTTATGACCTCATGTTCGTCTCCCTTATCGTGTATACTAGCTGGATGCAATCCCGACCGTGGGGTCGAGTAGCTGGCTCGGATCATGGTGGGCTGGTTTCAAGTTTCAAACGAACGGTGTAGACGTCATTCGAGAGGGCTACGCAAAGGCAAGGTCCTCGTGTCGCGTTTCCGGGCGTCTCTTCTGACAGTCACTCTAGTACAAACACAGACCCTTCAAGGTTGCCGATCAGTACCGTTGGTTGGTCATCGTAAGCAGTCGCGAACATATGGAAGAACTGCGAAGGGCTCCCGAGGCCCAGTTTTCTTTCCGCAACGCCGTCAGAGATGTAGGTGGCGATTTCCCGCCTAGAACAAGGCTTACGACAATGTTTTTTTAACAGCGAATGTCTACCGATTACACGCTGGGAAAAGAGGTTCAGACCAACACTTACCATATTCCGATTATTCGTTCGCAACTAAGCCGCGGCATCGGAGCCTTGTCTTCTGAAATCAGAGACGAGATTGTCACTGCGTTTGACGATGTTCTGGATCTGAAACGCGATGGTGAGGAGTTGATGCCATAGCGCTGTTTATCGTTTACTAACAGCGGCGCGACGAAGAATGGAAGAGCGTGCCAGCCTTGAACACCGTTCAAAAGATTATTTTCAGGACGAGCAACAGAGTATTTGTCGGTCTTCCTATGTGTGCGCAGGTCCTTCAACCAATTTCCCCTTCGTTCCTCAGTTCGTTTAATGTAGGCCGTAACCCCGACTGGATGGATTTCAACATTCAAAACGGTCTCGATATCGTGAATGGAGGGAATGTTCTCCAACGCTTCCCCGCATTTTTGGCACCGTAAGCTCTTCTCAGTTTTCTCCATCGACACTTATCCTGAATTCTTGACAGTTTTGTTGCCCTTTTCATCAAGAACGTTACCCAATCCCGCGAGCACGGTGCGAAATATCTTGCTCCGATAATCGAAGAACGGCAGAGATGTCTCGATATGTACGGGAATGAGTGGGTCAACAAGCCTGTTCGTCAGTTTTATCTATTACTGTACCAGGACTCACCGCTAGTCCGACAGAATGACTTGCTTTCGTGGATGATGGATGTAGCAGAGGGTGAGGAACGCACAGCAAAACTCTTGACAGCCCGTGTGTTGAGCTCCAACTTTGGCGCGCTTCATGTGAGTCCCAGTTGTTCTCGGTGTAATGATCAACACCCAGTTCAACGTTGTTGTAGGCAACTTCCCAGGTACGTCCAACGCCATGCGTCTAGATGAAGGTCTTAGAGACAACTTCTAGAGTTTCACCCACGCACTGTTCCATCTTGCGGCTAACTCTCAACACATACAACCCCTTCGCGAAGAGGTGGAAACCATCGTCGGCAAAGAAGGCTGGTCAAAATCAGCATTAGACAAGATGCGCAAGATCGACAGCTTCCTGAAGGAGAACCAGCGTTTGAAAGGGACTGGATCAGGCGAGTTGACACGTATTCGTAGGCACAAAATGCTGACCACGGACTATCAGAGAGTCTTGCGCGCAAGACGATGAAGGATTTTACGTTCTCTGATGGAATGTTTATACCGAAAGGGACACTGATCTCTGCAGCCTCTGGCTGTCTTCACCTTGACGACGAATTTTATGAAAATGCGGCCACGTTTGATCCATTCCGGTTCTCTAGAATGCGAGAAGCGGCAGGAGAGAGTACGAAACATCAGTTCGTCTCGACCAGCCTGGAGTACCTGCCGTTCGGACATGGTACAAATGCATGGTATGTGCCTACTTCCCGTCTTCCTCGGGCACCCCCTCACGTGGAGTTGGTGGTCAGTCCTGGTCGGTTCCTTGCTGCCCACGCGATGAAAGCTATGTTGGCACATATCGTCCTTTCGTACGATGTGAAGTTAGAGGAGAATACCATTCCGGAGAGTATTCACGTCACTACGTCGGTGACAGCTGACCCAGATGCGAAGATCATGTTCAGAAAGAGGAACTAGTGGGGATCACCGAGTTTTCTTGTATCAAATTGCTTAGCATAGGCGATTTTTGTAACCTTGGTATGAATGTAGGAATCATTAATGGGAGCGGACGGTTTCGGTCGGATGTGCTAACACAGCCACAGCCACAACGGACGGACCCGGAACTGTTTCGAGTTTCCCACTTGAACTGTGTCTCTGCAAAGTCTCTGCCATTCTTTATTCCCCGACCAACATGCGCATCGTGTCCTCCATCCTCCGTGCACGCCCCACCGCATACCTTCCTCGCGCTGCCCCCGCTCTCCCTTCCAGGGTCCGCTTCTCGTCGTCGGATGCACACAGCCAAGAGACCTTTGAAGCTTTCTCAGACCGCTACGTTGCCTTCTTCCAAGGCGCAGAGGACCTCTTCGAGGTACAACGTGGCTTGAACAACTGTTTCGCCCACGATCTCGTTCCCTCTCCTGGCGTCGTCGAGGCCGCTGTCCGCGCGGCGCGGCGCGTGAACGACTACGCGACTGCCGTTCGTATATTTGAGGGTATCAAGGAGAAGGTGGAGAACAAGCAGCAATACAAGGCGTACTTGGACGAGCTCAAGCCACTTCGGGAGGAGTTGGGTACGTCATTGGCTGCTTTTTTTTTCTTTTTTCTTTTTTCTTTTTGGTGCTGACGTGGGGGCTTGCGGATGCTGTACGCTAGGCATCGAGACAAAAGAAGAACTGTACTCTTCATGAAGGCCATCTGCTAGTTGGATGTGGATGGACGCGTTGAGTGAGTATTTTTGAGTTGTCGGCCTTTTTTGTGGTTGGGAGGTTGACGTCCGTGAGTAGTAGATGCAGTTTTCGGACAACTATTGTCGTATACTTGCCTCCATTTAATCCAACACATTGTGGAGCGCCTATTTTAGCTGAGAGTGGATGGTCTGTCCATGTTTGCACTAACCGTGGAACTCGGGTTAGTCTCGATTGGCCTCCCTTGGCACGTTTTCAATACGTCCCGGTCTATCGGAACAACATTCCAGAGTTGTATTTCGTTCCAAGAAGAACACATCATTGTTGTTCGTGAAAGCGCGGAGGTTGGATGGCAGGTTAGCGTGTTATATCTTGGTTCGCAATGCTCTGTCATGCAGAACTATGTGCGTGATACATTGGGGTTGTTCACTAGGAGTGCTCTCAGCCTCCCCCCCCCCTCCCCCGGAGG